>JAODIE010021331.1:0-27827 GCA_027575565.1 Diploeciton nevermanni
GGAATATAAAGATTTTCCTAAACTCTGAATCATATCCTTATGATAACATGAATTTAAATATTCCGCAAGACTACTTGTTGGCATATCAGATGTATACAACGTTTAATCAGAGCTTCACAAATTGTCGTTACAAACCGTACTTATCAGCGGACAACTTCCTTCATACAATATTCTACGTTTTTTAATGTTTCCAAGCAGAACGAATCGGTTAAATCGTCGACGGTAGATTTGAAGATTGAAATGGAGGCTCGTAAGCCATTTCCACCCAATACACGCGCTAATTGCCAAGTGATTTGCGATTCGCTGGCCGAGTATAAACCTCTTGCGGGCACTGTGCAGAAAATTATTTTCTAGGCAGTCGCTTGTCTGCCTATCGATATATTACAATAATGGTAAATAACGATGGTAAAAGAATTTTATACTTCGATATACAAGGCTTTAGTACCGCACAGTTTACACCGAAAGAACTGGTGCTAACCTACGATGGCAAAGATATTCACACATTCATCTTCAAGTCGGTAATTCTTTTCAAGCAGCTTATGCAGAAAGATTAGAAAACTATACCACAGTTGGAACAGTATTATCATGGCATTAAATACAATAGCGGAAGTGTAGATTTACATTTCATCAATACCAACGTTTGAACGTATTTGGCAGAGACTGTAATAAAAAAAAGCGCCGTTAAACTGGAATACTTGAAAAATTTCTACTCTCATATTGTTAATATAGAAAATTTGGAAGAAAAAACGATTAATTTTAAGAAACAGTGGATTTTTGATTGTAATAATTACAGTTTATCGTATACTGTTTGTTCAAGACAATATGTTATTGATTTAATAAATTAAATAAGTAATATATAATTTATACTTTCTTTCTTTCTTTCTTTTTTTTCATTCTAAATACAGTTCAAAAAATGGTGTTTGTATACAAATAGCACAGCACATTTCCTCATTCCACATATTTTTTGCTAATATCTTGATATTAATATCTCTCCTAGGATATCTTCTCCTCATCATTTTAGTATTGAATGGTAGCAAATAACACTGTGGAACAGCAAATTTCCGATTAAAATGGCATTAACTGCATTCGATCAATCACAATTTTCTAAGAAAACGAGTTTTTCAAAATTTTCCCTGCACGCAAGGTTTTTTTTTTTTTAATTTCGATTTTAGTGTTTTGCCGAATTTTGGTTGCAATTTGATATATTGTCTCATAATTTTCGTAATTATGGTTGATTTATTTAGCTGTTTTGAATAACAATTTGTGAATAGATACTGAAGAAATGTGTGGGCACGTGATTTGTTTATCTCTAATAGTTTTGAAGCTATAAGTTCTCAAAGTGAGAATTTGTGAAAAAGTGCAGGCGTATATTTGGACGCATATTCCAAACAAATAAACATTTGGAATGAAATGAAAGTATGTTCACTAGATTAAGTATGAGTTACTTAATACCACACTAGTATTCCAATTTTCTTGACGGATTTAGTTTTGGAGATTTTTTAGTAATTTTTCTTCTTCTTCCACTAAATTATCCCAATTATTCTGCACTTCCTTCTCCTCCACCTGCATTGCTATCACATTATTCTCTTTATCATCTAACTGCTGCTCCACTCCTTTATCTTTCGTAACTATGAGCTTCTATATGTTGTTATATAATTATAAATCATTATAAAATCTCTATTCGATTTTATGTAATTTCCAAATTGATAACTTTCAAAAAAAAATCATTCATTCATTCTTTATGCTCTTCCTTAGTCACTTCGCCAACTGCATTCCAAATTATAATTTATTGCTGCCGGGAAATTTCCTAAAAAAAATTAATAGAGTTACCTTATGATTTCTAGTATTTGAATATCATTATTTGAATAATATATGAGATTAAAGTTGAAGGCACTTAATTAACTAATGCTGAGTAATTTTGCTTCTTTAAAATAATATTATTTACCACTGCGGTGAGCGCGTGCGTTTTGATTTTGCGGTCGAGTAGAAAATGCTTAATTATGTTTGCCGGAAGAAATGCATCCACATATTTGCATACATGCAATTGATGGAACTGATGGAAAGAGAAATATGATTTACATTTAAATTAGACGCTTCCAATATAAATCATCATTCTTAATTAATATTTAAAGTTGAAAACAAGTATAAATTTATTCGCGCAAACATCGGTCAAGATAAATCTTCTCAACAAGTTGAGAGAATGCGGTTCGGGAACAAAATTTTTACCAACAGTACCACTTGATTTGTTAGAAGTAGATAAGCGATTTGCCATTACGCATATTAAATGGGTTACTACAAAATTTGGGAAGGCCATTGTAGTAGAATTGAAAAATTGCCAAGTGTTTCTACCGAAACGATTCGCCGTTAGCTTTGATGGAACAAGCTCTGAGCAGTTTGCGCAGATGGCTGATTGTGGAACCAAAAGTTTACAAAGTTTACAAAGGACAGAAGAAGTTTGGTGTGTATACGGGAGCAGAAATAGATTCTGAATAAATAATTAATTTAAAATGGTCGGCGACGATATCATCAGTAAAATATCGGAACGCTTTTCTGAATGTTTAACCATTAGTGATTATGATAACCTGTTTAAGTGTAATTTCGCGCATCTAAAAACGCTTCGCAATAAGTTACATTTAATTAAAAATGAAAAACTTTATAATATTAGAGCTTTACTCAAGATTGAAGCTTGCATAATCCGGATTTATTATTATAATTGTGAGAATAATGAACGACTGCATCAGCTTGCAATGAAAATTGAAAGAGAAGGATTATCACATAGAAAAAAAATTACGCCTAAATATCAGGAGGTAACACTCTTAAAGTAATTCATTATTACATAATTCTAAAATTTTAAATTTTTAGCTTGAATCTGCATTTTATAATCGAATTTAGACTGGCATTTTACATAATTTTGAAAACTATCTATATTCAAAAATGTTTCTTCAATCGTGCCGGGAACCTGTCTTAAAAAGATGAAAAACCGCGTTGAAGCAGCTGTAGGGGATGAAATGTAACATCATGCTGTCTGCGGAGAATATCCATCCAATTAGCGGTGAAGAAGCTTTTAAGCAATTTCGCACCTTCAACATTATTCTACTTCTATCGACAAATCCTCAAGAAGCATTTGACGATCTTATTGCGCAAGTTTACACCAGGCAAGAGGTATATAGTAAAGGTGGAAGCGGTTGGGTTTTAAAGGCAGTATGTAGTTTAACAATTTCTATAAATAAAGTTGATCAGTTAAATTCTAGCGGTAGCAGAAATCATTAATATTAAAAACAATGATAACAATGTTTTGTCTGGTCTATTTTATTCCATATATTTCCGACTCATTCTAATCCTAAAGTTCAAAATTTTTATTTACAGAATATTTATTTATATTTAAATTTTAAAGGTATTAAGTTTTCAGTACAGCTTAAAGACATAACAAAATTAAACATTTTCTATTAATCTTTTTGGATTAGATGATGAGAATAATGTTATTCCCATTTGTATTACAAAAGAAGAAAGTAAAAATCTTATCAATTTACTTTATCTAAAGAAAGCAACCAATAGCAATCGTGGTCATTGTTGTTACAGACATATCACGATTATGCTGCACGCAGATTACGCGTTCTCATCACGCTACATTAATTTGTAGCACATGCATGGGACACTTTCGGTCTAATGAGATTTTGATGCAGCACAAGCGTGATTATGCATCTCATCAGCCGGTTAGGGTTGAAGTGCCTGCAAAAAGCACAGTACTTAAATTTTTTTAAACATGCCATTCTGTTACACACACTTTTTGTCATTTATGCAGATTTTGAAAACTTTAATAAACCACTGAATGTCTCAGATATTGAATAAGCATCGGGTAAGATTCATAAACATGTTCCATATAGCATTGCTTATAACTTAGTTTGCCACTATGATAAAAGTTTAAATATATTTAATTAATACCGTGGAGAAAATCTTGCAAAATGGTTTATGAAAGAGTTGGTATCGATGTTGCGCGGGAGACACGGCGAAATTATCCAAATAACTATCGGCCTACCGAAGGCCGCCTCAACTAAGGGGATTTTATTGAGAAATGATTTAACAATGAGATTTGAATGAGACGCTCGTATGATATACTGAGAGACCTGAATCAGAGACACGATTGAGATAACTGATAGAGCTGATAGAGAACTGACTGGTTAATATTTTCCTTGGCCTGGACGTTACCTACGCGCGGCACACTAGACCGCTTCTATGAAACAAAGTACAAACGGTAACGCCCAGGCGCTCTAGGATCTTACGGTGAGGACAGGCCCTCTAGACCGATTGCAATCGGTAACATCCCGCCCCCCATTAAACTATTAGTTTAATAAAATTTTGATATTTAGTTTAATGGTAGTGGGCATAGCTTCAGGTCCAGGTGCCTTGTTGAGCTTGAGAGGCGTGCCTTGCGATGACACGTGTTTAAACGCACGCCTTAGATCCATGTTACGCATATGCTGAAGATAAGTGCTTTGAGCACATCTCTGAAGTGACTTGCATCACTGGTTGATTCGCGACCTGTACGTATAAAACCTGCTGTAGACGCTCATTTATTTGCGCATTCTGGTGGGATTGCGACAAAATCTGCGTTGGCTTTCCACCGCTGAGTTTCCTAGTGCATTCCGCCTTATTGGTAGGAGACGCACTCTTTGCATGGATTATTATTATTATAGCTTTTCCAATCCTGCGGATTATTGCCTCCCAATTATTATTGGGTTTTAGATCCTTTACTAAGGGGATCAGCCCTTTAAAGTGCCCTGTTTCTCACCTACTCGACCAGGAATTGAACCCGGGTCTCCTGGGTGAGAGGCAAGCGCCATGCTTAACACTCCATTCTTACTCCCTTTTGCGTGGATAGCGTGTATATTATGCGTTGTTATCGCACTGGTTGGATTACTTGTGAGTTGGTTTGTGACAGTAGTCACATTGATTGGATTGTGAAGAGATTGGAATTTGTTTTCCTCGTGTAACTACAGCGATGGTGCAGATGCATTGTCTGCGGACCTGGATTCCTTACTATGGTGCGCACTGCTTGCGCTTTCCTGCCTTGGAGAGGACACCCGCGGACTGCGGAACTCCGCCGGGCGTGTATCCAACGTTGATTGCGACACATCATTAAGACTTCTAAGTGGATTCTGTCTTCTCTGGCTTTTCTTCTCTTTGGGCAAATCTATAGCACTAGCGTTTCGCCTAGGCATCTCATCTTAACAAGATTTGCCAATAGCGTTAGGTGGTCCATCCCTATCACCTCTTCCAACACCGTCTCTACTATCGGCACTACCAGTAGTACCCCTTAAATTATTCGGTTTAGGCGTAGCCAAAGGATCGCTTCTATCGTTGATGAACAATTTGTCAACTCGATTGAGCTTCGGCCGTTTCCGAATAGCTGAAAGCAATGCTGACCGCGCATCACAGCCTTCTTTGACGTTTTTACCAGATGGTGGACAGAAGGCAGGCATTGACGGAGGCAGACATCCTGAAGGGGGCGACAGTGATGTCATTGGAGACACAGACGGCGACAGATCCGTGTCTGTCATATTGATAACAGTTTGTGTTTCTGATTTCGTGATGAAACTCCACCGTATTCTTAGCCATCGCTTGCGCATTGAAATCCTCGTATCTCTTAGTAAAATATCTCCATGCATATCTAAAAGAACCATCGGAGGAGAGTATACGTTCCACAAAGGTGAGAGGATTGCCTCGCAGGCAAGTCCAAAGATAATGGAACTTTTGCTTCTGACTCAAGCTTTGGTTGTCCATCACCATGCTTTTAAAAGAATCTCTAAAGGCTATCTAATCATTGAAATCACCACCAAAAATTGGCAAGACACATTCGGGCTGCCTAATATCAGTGGTAGTCGGAACTGGCAATGTGGCGGCTTCTATGAGGGTGTCAGCTTTCCCATATAAGGCGCAGAAATTACGCCGACAAGCATAGGCGGCGTCCGAAACTTCCGCGTCATGTACCACAAGTTCTTCTATTGTTTCATCAAGCCTTTTTTTTTTTGACTCAATTAGTTGGGCGAGCTCCCTCTTGATGCGGTGTACAGTGACTGGAGTCAAATTGCCAGGGTCATTCAAGAAATTGGTATTATCGTCTACACTGTCAATTATTGTATTCAGACGGCATGTAAGCCTCTTTATCATCGCACTTGTCATTGCGAGTGATAAAACAAGATTTGCGGCGAAGTTTCTCGAGGAGTTTGTACTGGCTGGTTTTGTTGGTAGGGTTACTTTTCACCAGACCAATTTGACTGTCCCTCTTTCCTTGCACAGCTAGGAACACCTTTTAGACTGCGGCCACTCTCTTTACTGTATAGAAGTGGTGCAGAATGTTCTTCAGGCTGAGAAGGTAGCAAGATATCGCACGTTGACGGTGGTTAGCTTGCAAAGGTTTGTAAGACCGTTTGCAAGCCTAGCACTGCTCTACCAATTAGAGGTGCCTATAACCTTCTCGTTGCTGAGAGCACCTTTAAGACTGCGGCTACTCTCTTGACTGGGAAGAAGTGGTGCAGAGCGCTCTTTGAGCGAAACAAGAACCCACAATATTGTCTGCGGCAATCACTGGATTTGCGAAGGTGTGCAAGACCGTACGCAAATAATATCCGGTTCGAAGGACCAAAATGTTGTGCGGGAGACGCGGCGAAATTATCCAAATAACTACGGCCTACCGAAGGCCGTCTCAACTAAGAGGATTTTTATTGAGAAATGATTTAATTATTGAGAGAACTGAGAGAACTTTAATGATAGACTGAGAGACTTGAATCAGAGACACGATTGAGATAACTGATAGAACTGAGAGAGAACTGTCTGGTTAATATTTTCCTTGGCCTGGACGTTACCTATGCGCGGCACATTAGACCGCTTCTATAAAACAAAGTACAAACGATAACGCCCAGGCTCTCTGCAAAATTTAGAAATAGAATAAAATTTAGAATATGTACAGAATGAACAATGTACATACTGAAGTTACAGCTATACGCTTGATAATATTAAGGTTAAACATCATAATTACTTCACTAGGAATTTTATCGCGCCCGTGCGTAATGCTTGTAATTTACTTATTAGGAAATAAAAATTTTAGCAACTATGATTATCATTTATTAATTACTGAATTGGTAAACCAACATCCTGGAGAAGTTTCAGACAGTATACTCAAACAGTATGGCGGGAATTAAAAATTACAACACTTGGAAAATATTCCGATGTTTACTGCTAACCGTCATCATTGAGCATTTTCGTAAAGTTTTAATGGAAAATTATGAACTCAATCCAACATGTTTTTTCACCAATCCAGAGCTTTCATGGGAATCTGCATTGAAAATAACTCATGATGAATTAGAGCTTCTTTCCGATATCGATATGATTTTATTCATTGAAAAGAGGATTTGCGGAGAAATTTGTCATAGCATTCATCGTTATGTAAAAGCAACTAATAATTTTATATCAGATTCCTCAGGTGATTCGATGTATAATCCTAAAATTCTTGAATCACGTATTATTTATTTTGACGCCGTTAACTTGTATGGATATTCCATGTGCCTTAAACTCCAAACTAATTTTTTTTTGCTGGCTGGATAAAAGTTTAATTGAATTTTTTAAACAGAATATTGTAAACGGTTGAATTACTAATATTTATTACAAGCAGAAATATAAACAGAGTTGTTTCTTAGAAGTAGATTTAGAGTATCTGCAGGGAATTCATGCTTCTCATTCTAATTTTCCGTTTTGTCCTACACATCGAACGATAGCGAGAAATGTTACTAAACTCGTCTGTTCTTTTAAAATTAAAGAACGGTATGTAATGAGTATTGATAATTTATTACGATGCATTTCACACGGGGTTGTTTTAACAAAAATTCATAGAAAAATAACTTATAATAATTATTGTTGGCTGAAAGAGTATATAATGTTAAATACAAATTTACGTGCTCGTATATCACTTTATACGCAATTCTAATGTTAATGAAAACCTCGATTTTACAATCTATGACATCATTAAACGGAATACAGAAGATAGATTTGATACATCAGTATATCCCGAGAATAATATTCACGGTATTGAAAGTTTTAACAAAAAAGTTGTAGGAAAATTTAAAGATGAATGCGCTCATACTTTTATTTCTGAATTTATTGTAATGTGCTGTAAGCTGTATGCTTTTAAAACTTGTGAGAATGAATTGATTAAGAGGGCGACAGGTGTAAGTAATGTAGTGAAAAAAAAGTTACTGTTTAATATCTATTTCGATGCTCTATTTCATGATAAGAATGCTTATGTAACGTTCCATACAATAACGTCTTGTTATCATGAATTGTTTATTGACAAAATTTATAAATTAGGAGTATGTGCCTAAGATGATAGGGAAATAGTTAGTGCAGATAAAATTTCAAGTTTACCTTTTAATCATTATAAATTAAGTTTATAACCTTCTTAATAAAGTATTGATATAATTAATTTATTATTATTATGAAATGTTTCCATTCAATCCTAAAAACATCAGCAGTAATTCAAACTCTCGCATGCCCGAAATTAAAAGTCCCGTTTGCCCCCTCGCACAGTATGCAATCTTAATAAAACTCTCGTATGTTTAATCCAAACTCCTGCATACCAAAAGCTCCCGTGCACAACCTAGGCCAATTCAAACACTATTCAATCTTAACACTATACCGTCCGGGTGTTTCGTCAACATTTGCTCGTTTTACGCCGGCAACGCTGATTCGGATTCAGTGGCTTCGCGCCGGGCTTTCTTATCGCTAGTTCTTATGAGTTCACGATCCTGTTCCTTTATTTTCATGAAATTTTAAAGAAATACATACGTAAATAAATAAAAAAATATTTCTTTGTTTTATATATTTGTTTATTTGCATTTGCTTTGATATTACTGTGGAACAGCAAATTTCCGATCGAGATGGCATAAACGGCACTCGATCAATCATGATTTTCTAAGAAAACGTTTTTTTTTTCATTTTTGAATCGTCGATCTTTTTTTTAATTTTGATTTTAATGTTTGACTAAATTTTGGTTGCGGAATGCTTGCTTGCTGCGCTATTTGTTTACAAAAGATAAAGAATTAAAGCATGCTTGGAGTGCTGAGTGAAGAACACGCACATATATGCAACACAGTGCGTCACACACACATGGCTACTGAAAATCTACAATGCGGTAAAGGTTTCATATCGCATAAACATTGCTTGCAGAGCGCATCGAGAGTCGAACTAATTAAAACTGTAACATTCGCAAAAATGACTAAAAATCGAGTTTCAACTTTTTCACTAAAAAAATTCTATCTCAAAAACTAAATGCGTGAATAAAATTGCAATACTAGTTTTGTATTGAGCAATTCATGCTTAATCTAGTGAACATACTTTCATTTTATTTCAAATGTATATTTGTTTGTAATATGCGTTCAAATCAACGTGTGCACCTTTTCACAAATTCTCAATTTAAGAATTTATTACTTAAAAACTATTAAAGATAAACAAATCACGTTTTCACACATTTCCTTGGTATCTATTCACAAATTGTTATTGAAGACAGCTAAATGATCTAACAATAATTATGGAAGTTAGAGGACAATATATCAAATTGCAACCAAAATTTGGTCAAACACTAAAATCGAAAAAAACGATCGACAATTCGAAAACTTTGAAAAATTTGTTTTCTTAGAAAATCGTGATTGATCGAATGCAGTTAATGCCATTTCAATCCGAAATTTATAGTTTTACAGTGTAATCAAATTGCAAATAAGTTCACAATGATTATGCGAGAGTGAAGCTACTTGAGTTAACCTACATTTATCTAATGTTCATAGCACAACTTTCTATAATTCGTGAAGAAACATTTATTGTTGTTGGTAACTCAATGTTACGACATTTAGGTAATTTACCTAAAGTGCAATAAACTTAAATAGACAAAAAAACTATTCTAAGTAGGTCTTACGATACGTAAAACTTGTTCACAAAAAAAGTATTATTTATAGTGCCAAATCTTTATATTATTTAAATTCAAGCTGTTTGAGAATTTTTGCATATGCAAACTGGATAGCCTCTAATAAAAAGTTAGTAATGATAGAATATTTCATTTATAGAATATTCCATTAATTAGCAACAGACATAAAACATTATTATACAAGTCTTTAAAATGGCATAGCATATTTTTTAATGTTAACATTTCTAGCAAAGCTTTCATAATCAGCAAGCAACATAAACCTTATCTAGTTTTATGCTGCTGCATATTTTGCATCAATTATAATACGTTACATTCAACTTTTTGTTTATATAAAGTTGAATTGAACACCACGTGTTAAATTTGTTTTTTAGTTTTTCAGAAGGTAAACTAAAAATGTTTTCAAGTGTACCGCCCATCAACAAACCTATTTTACGCCAGGTAAATCTTTAACAGTAAAGACACGTCTATTTGTACAATTATTTTAGGTTTTAATGGCACTTACGTTATTCTTAGAAGGTACTGCATGTGGTGGATTTTTTGCTTTTACTTCTATTTTATTTGCACAAGAAAAAACGTTTCAATTAAGTGTAGATCAACAATCATGGCATGGTAACAACACGGTTTTACGTTTATACATAATTAAAATATTAATTTTTTGTTTTTTTATTTTTCTAGCATCAATTTCTACAATATTAAGTTGTTTTGCATGTCTCTCCAGCGGGCCATTATTGGAAATATTTGGCCGACGCTCTCTGTTAAGAATTACTGAATTATTGTCGTTATCAAGCTGGACACTTGTCTATTTTTCTTTCAATTTTACAATGCACTGCTGCGCTCGTATTATAAGTGGAATTAGTCTTGGAATGGCATACCCTACTTTAATTACATACATGGGAGAGGTTTCAAACCCAGAATATCGTACCATTTTTCTTACAACATTGTCAGCTGGTCAAGCACTAGGAGCCTTTTTATGCCAAATTTTAGGAGAGTACATCACATATAAAATAATTGCTATAATTTTTGGTTGTTTTCCAATTTATAATTTTCTAAGTTTATTTTTTCTAAAAGAGTCTTACGTGACCTACTTAGACAGGAACAACATAACCACTGCACAAAAAAATTATGAATGGTTTAGAGGTGACAGTATAAAATCCAAGAATGAGTTTGATGCTCTTCTGAAGGAGACAGACAAAAAGAACAAAAAAAAATTTAAAGAATTATTACAAATTTGTCAGAAAAAAACATTTATTGCTCCATTTAAAATTGCAACATTAATTTTTTTTACAAATGAAATAACTGGAACTTTTGCTGTAATAGCCTACACATCACAAATTATCTCAATGATCAAAGATGACGAAATATTTTTGTACAACGCAACTCTGTCATTGAATATTTTAAGAATAATTGCAGTTATTTTAAGTTTATTAATAGTAAAATTTTCGTCAGTGCGGTTAATTTTGATTACAACTGGATATTTTCTAGGTTTGTCACTTCTTTCCCTTGGATCATTCATGTACTTATCACTTACATACTGTGAAAATACTATATATCCTATTTTGTCATTGGTGTTTTTAGTGTTAAATACTGTTTTGTATAGTATTGGTTTAGGCCCTTTGTCTGCTGTGGTTTGCGGAGAAATGTTCCCACAAGAAACTAGAAGTATTGGCAGTTCAATTAGTGCAGCTACTTCTTTTTTCTTTTTGTTTATTGTTATGAAATTTATGCCGTATATGTTTATTGGTATAGGACCTTATGGTACGTTTTGGATTATGGGTAGTTTAACGATTGTAGGCATAGCTGCATCACAATATTGCTTGCCAAATACAAAAAATAAGACTTTACAGGAAATTAATAATTTGTATCAAAAATAATATTTTTAATTTTTAAAACATAAAAATTATATTCAATTTAGAAAATATTTTTGTTAAAAAGTAAACATTGGTTTATATTGTAATTGTTTATTAAACAAAGTTTACATCTTGGTGTAAGTTTAAATTTGCAATAGTATTTTATGTTGCTTAAGTTTTCAAAAATTCCTCATATCTGTTACGACCATATGTCTTAATCGCGCAGATTTTTTTTTGGATTTCTCTAATATTTAGTAGCCACTCTTTCTTACCTAATTAGAAAAAGTTAATAGAAAACTTTAAAACTCTGAAATTATAAAAAAAAAATAGATTTTTTAAATAGGTCGACGCAAAATTAAGATTCAAGATTTTTTTGATTACCATTTAGTTAATTGATTCAATGCAGGTAGTTAGCAGTCAAAAACCACCGCCTGTCATCACTATAAGATTTCATTTTTCAAACAACAGATTTTTTTCTTAGCACCTGTTGTGCGGGAGACGCGACTTAATTATCCCATTAACTTCGGCTCACAAAAGATCGCCTTAGTGATGGAATTGAGTTTAGCTTTTTAACATTTATTGAATTAATTTTATTAAGAACTTGGAGAACTGGGATACTAGCCGCAATAAAATTTCGTAGCAGATGGAGCTCTAACTGAGACTCGAATGAGACTGACTAAGACTTTATATTTTTCTCCGCCTGGACGTTACCTATGCGCGGCACATTAGACCGCCTTTTAGGAACAAAGCACAAACGGTAACGTCCAGGCGCTCTAGATTAATTCAGAAGCTTGAGACTAGCGTTGGTGACACCAGGCCCTCTAGACCGATTGCAGTGAGCGACTGCAAGCTTTTAGCTTATTTTGACAGTACCACAGATAAACGTATTGCACTGCAAAAGTTCTTCAGCCAAAGGAACACTTGTATAATAACTATCAATAGATAGTACGCGGCCCTCATATACTAATCCATTCAGTAATCTTATTACAACATCATGTGAATCTGATTTTTCAATAATCGTTCCATTTTTCTTGGCATAAGTTTCCATTTTATACATGTATCAATCAGGCAAAAACAATTTATGTAGTTTTACGCCATACTTATGTCGCTTGTCTCAGAATTGAACAAGAACGGTCCTGTCCCATTGCTTTCTTTACGCGTGAATAGAAGATTTTTTTCTACTTTTACTTACAGAGATTTGTTATACAAGCTTAGGGCGTAGAAGTAAAATATTACGCAAATGTGCCGTGTTATGATTTCACAAACTGCATTTCATTCTCTACCGTATTATCTGACTGAAAATACCTCCGTCAGCATATTTGAAAGTAAACAAGTCGCACACAGTTGAAAAGTTGAATTAGTCGGAAGAGAGGGAGAGAGAGAGAAGAAAATGTTGCTTTGATGGCAATCGGCGCGAGTTTCAAATCTTGCCCACACGAGTAGTGCTACTCTTTAGAGGTGAAAAAGCATAAAATGTTTATGACACATAATTATATTATTATGATGCTACCAGCAATTGTTTTTCAGAATCTATATTACATTTTCAGTTTTGTAAATTCTCATTCGAAACTAAAACACTAAAATACATTTGCAACTTACTTGCGTTGCACTTTGATGCTATAATGCGCGGATGTGTCGTGCGTGGAATGCATTGCGATCATTTACGAATTGCATTTGATTCTCAGTCGTCTTACAAGACCAAAAATAAGTCCGTTACTTATCTTTTGTAAACAAACGGAAAGAACCAGGATGGCGTCATATTTCCCAAATTGCGCCTTACTCAGACTCGGGCCGTCGACGCGGCGGGAGATATCGGAGAGAAAAAAAAGTCTGCTCTTGAGCACGGCTGAAATGATGCACACGGCTCAAACGTGTTAAATGATCCTATAAAATGTAATGTTTTTTTTTTTTAATTAGATCTTTTAATTAAATTGTCAACTTTTTTTTACTTGTTTTTTTATTTGGTGTCTGTATCTTAATTTAATCACTATTTTACTCTTTTATTAAATTTTCTTATCTCTAAACTAAACATATAAAATATTTATATTAGGTTAATAATAATTGCTATCATGTAAACAGATTTAAAGTAGATGTTTTTAAAAAGAACCAATAACTGCAAGAGAAATCAAAGACTGCATTTGGGGTAATATTAAGATTTGTTTTTAACTGAATTGTTAGCAACCTTGTCCGGAATTGTTTGTTGCTCAGTCAACTGAATTGTCTTTTCAATTGTAAATACTTTAATATACGTTCTAAATTATAAATCTGCTTTACTTAAAGTTCTGCTTCTGCTAATTTTGTTTCAATTTTTATTTTCATCTGGACTTTGTAGTGAAACTCGGTAAAATGTCATATCAATACTCTGTATTAGGAGCCAAGAAAATCTAATATCAAAAAGCAGCACTTGTAGAATTTCATTTATCTGTTGTTAAAAAAAAATACAAAATTTAAACGTAAATTTTAGGATAGAATTACAAATCAACGAAAAAACACAATCGATTTAAAGTACAAGATTCAGTAAAATTACTTAGATTATTTGTGAAAATATCATTAATCTATTGAATTTATATAAATAAACTGTTGCGACTTGGATGAAGTTGATATCACCATTAAAATTAGCAAAGTGTCCTACATCGAAGTATATTATAATTAATGTTATTAATTAAGATATAACATTGTTTTTTATCATTGTTTGTTTGTTTGTTTTTTTTTTTTCATTATATTAAAACTATGCCGTCCGAAAGTTCCGTCAACATTAGTTCGTTTTGCGCCGGCAGCGCTGACTCGAATTACTTGGCCTGGCGCCGAATGTTCTTGACATTATCGCCAAATCCTAATTTGTAACGTAAAACTCATTACTAGCTCTTATAAAAATAATAAACTATGAATTGCACTTTAAAAAACCGGTCGGCATTATTCGGTTTATTGTTGTTGTCGGAAAAATATAAGAATGACAATATTTTTCTGAATCGATTTTTCTTATTCACTTTCCTTGTATTGCAATATTTGTTAGTTTCATTGCTAATATATTCAAATAAATCATTCCCAATATATAATTCTACAATGTCCTGAACGCTTTGAGTTTCTTTGGGAAATATGTTTGGACCCGGAGATCCTTGAAATTTATTATTGGTTCTCGTTAGATCAAAGTTTGACTACTGTACTATGTCTTCTTTGTCTTATCTGTTTGGAAGTAATTCAATCACTTGAAATCGCCCCCAGCTTTTCAAGTGATTGAATTACTTCCAAACCATAAACAGTGCAACCCATTATCTCTCTAACGGCCCTTGCCACACTACTGCCTCTCAGTGAGCCGGCACAACGTAGACGGTTGATTGAAATTGATATTTCTAAAATCCTCGGATTGTTATGAAATTTTGCACAGTAATTGTGAAATAACCACAATAGAAAAATGTGAAACCAACTGAAAAAAGCAATAGTTTTTAAAGTTTAGAGAAAATCTCCAATGAACCAAAACTTGGTTTTCTTTTTATTATCATCATATTTTGAAAGTTAATATCTTAAATACTACTGAAAATATTAAAATGACTCTGGTATTTAATTGTTGGGTATTAAAATGAGTTTTAAAAACAGCGTCGCATTCTTCTGTGAAACTCAGAATTCTAAAAAAAGGTAACTAAAACACATTAAATGAAAACGACAAAAATCTGGTAAGTACTTAATAGAAATGTTAAGAAAAACGCAAACCTATCAATTAAAGGACACAATAAACACAAAATTACCACTTGAATTAATCACTATTTAACAGGCAAATAACTAAGCTGCAAACACCACGAAGCAATAAATTGATAATCTGTCAAGCAAACGTAAAACACATTTCTAAACTCATATCTAATTGCGTTGATAAAAATCTACTCTTATTTACCTTTGTCTACATTACCTTCCCAATTACATCAAGTTTTTAAGAACATAAATTGTGGAATAACGTTAATAATGTTAAAAGTAATGTTAATAAATTGCATGAATTGCAATATTCACCGCAAAAAGTCATTAAACTCAGTTAATGAGTCTTGACAACCTGTTTTTCAGTGGAAGTATGTCAGAATTATAGAAAACAATATTAATTTTATTTAATTGAAACTTTATAGAACGATACGCACAGTGTACATTTTGTTCTAAAACAATAAAGTTCACGACGAATTAAATTCTCAAGCTGCTTGTAATTTCTCAGCCTATTACCCACTTTATGTTATCTTATTTAATTGAACACTATTTACGTACTACTTAAGTACCCCATTTGTAGAATGACTTCGTCGGTGAAATTTTAAAATTAAAATTATATTTCTTCCACTTTCTCTGCAAACCAACAAATTTTGCATTTATGTGTTAGTTTTAGAGTAGATAAAGTGTGTCACTAGAAATAAACAAATTCAAATTTTGAAAAAATTCAGATAATCTTTAATTTAATATCTGGTTTGGCTGGGAATTACAGTATAATGGCAACAATTAAATTCTTGTTTTCGATTAATAATTCAATTAACCCTAAAGTATAATAAATTTTATAGAATTCTTCTAATAAATATTATTTGAAGACAGAATGTAATGATATAATATATCTACAACCCTCAATTTACTTTGTAACCTACAGTACATAAGGTTGCTTAACTTTGAATTTAACACGTTTGAGCCTTGTAGATTATAATCTTACAATAAAAATAATTATTTGAGCCGTGCTCAAGAGCATATTTTTTTATCTTTCCCACTCGACATGGCGACTTTGAGCTGCGCGCGGTTTTAGTAATATGATGCCACCCTCGTTATTACCGTTTGTTTACAAAAGATAAGTAAAGGAGTGATTTTCGGCCTTGTGGGATGACAGAGAATAAAATGCTATTCGTGAACGAACACATTGCATTCCACGCACGGCACATTCGCGCATTCTAGCATAACAATTTGTAAATAGATACCGAAGAAATGTGTGAAAACGTAAATAGTTTTTCTTTTATAGGTCCTAAGTTATAAGTTATTAAAGTGATTTTTTGTGAAAAAGTAGAGACGCTGTCATGAACGCATATTCCGAACAAATACACAATTGGAATGAGATGAAAGTATGTTCACTCGATTAAGTATGAGTTGCCCAATACGATACTAGTATTCCAATTTTCTTGACACATTTAGTTTTGGAGATAGAATTTTTTTAGTCAAAAAATTGAAATTCAATTTTTACCCATTTTGTTTACATTGTTTACATTTTGTTTGTTTACAGAAGGTAAAGAATGAACACACACGAACACGACACAGTGTGTCACGATACGAGTGGGCATGTACTCATACATCAACAATACGATAGGAGAATCATATTATGTTGATTAAATTTTACTATACACTTACTTTTATTCACTTGGTAGAACGTTTTCGGCATGTTGCCTTAAACACTTCGTAACCACACTCAACAATACTCAGAATGAATTGATTCGACCTATTGCAGTCGCGTAAATGAGTAAAAATCGAGTTTCAATTTAAACCAAACTAAATGCGTCAAGAAAATTGGAACACTAGTGTCGTATTGGGCAACTTATACTTAATCTAATAAACAAATCAGCGTCTGCACTTTTGCACAAAAATTCTCTTTAATAACTTAGAACTTTTGAACCATTAGACATAAACAAATTACATTTCACACATTTCTTCAGTATCTATTCACGAATTGTTATTGAAGACAGCTAAATGATTTAACAATAATTATGGAAATTATAAGACAATATATCAAATTGCAACCAAAATTCCGCAAAACACAAAAAAGTTAAAATAAAAACGATCCACGATTCGGAAGTTTTGAAAAACTCGTTTTCTTAGAAAATCATAATTGATCGAATGCCGTTAATGCCATCCCGATCGGAAGTTTGCTGTCCCACAGTGTAAGTTACAAATGTATTGTGTTTTAGTTTCGAATGATAATGTTGATTCCCCGATGACGGATTCGCGACTGATGGATGACCGCTCCTTGACTAAAGAGTCTTTGTCGCTAAAGCCACAGCCCAGTGCACTTCCCATGAGGCCTATACAATTGGCATATTGCCATATGTTTTTAGGCTAAGTTTACCTATTGCTACACTATACTCTTCAACCTGTCAGCACACTTCGTTTCCTTATACTGAGTTAATAATAACATATCGGAGACGTCAATTAATCATAATAATATGATAACGTGGCATAAATATTAGTTGCTACCCAAAGTGTATCAACCGCCATTAGGGGGAATTTCAATCTCTTCTTGCAATCGGGGTGTAAAACCGCTAGCCCGTGTAGACAGAATGTAGAACCTGCGCTCCCTCGACTCGCGCCCAGTGCCATCGAGGAAGCATTTCTCTCTTAGAGATAGAATAATATTGGATTTTTATATTTCTTGCTGTTTTTGAGTTGAATTATTTTATGTTATTTGGTAGTTAGTTAGTTGAATTATCAGGTTTGTGTTAGAAATAAATGAAAACACAATGTAATACCTGTTGAAAACTTTCTTCCAACTACGTCTACCTTAACCTTATTACAAACTCACACTTTCACTCAATCTACATTACAATACAAAACCCTCCCACAAGTCTAACCACCAAAAATCCACTCAACTAACACTGCTCACCGCCGCAGTTCTCAAAAATTGACTACATAACTACAAACAAACGTATTCAACTTAACGATCGTATGCAGAAGAAAGTTGGTTCATGTAGGTCAAAGCAAAAACACAAAGTATTACCAATCAATTACAAGAGATGCAAAAGGCGACGGCATTTTCGGCCGAGAAAGACAACAGAGAATAATTTACAAAACTGAAAATTTAACACATAATTTCAAAAACTTTATTTTTAATAACAATTTATAACGTATCTTGATCTTTCTTCCCGAACGTGTAAATACATCAATTAGCCTGAAGTAAATAGCATAATCGTTTTTGTGTTTTGCTCTGATATTTGGTAGTCACTTGACTATACAAATAATTATGTAATTTTAATTGAACACAAATATTTTGTATGTTGTGTTATGTCAAGATCATGCTATATTTCTTAGTTTGTGATATTGAATTCAGTTGTTGACTCATACTCCGCCAAGCTCGTTATCAATGCACATGCGTTATCTGTTTACATAATGTTACGCAGCACAAACTAGTGCGTCATATTCATTTGTAAAAAATATAGAATTCAATACAATGTTACACATTTATTTGATCAATAAATTCTTGGATGATAATCGGTAGAATTGTCATAATTCTCTTATTGAAACATAGTAGTAGCTAAACGAAGAAAGGTAGATAATAAATTGTTTCAAAACCAGATAATAATTGGTGGATTGTATGCAGCACACGTGTGTGAAATCTTGATTTGCTTCATTCTTAACTGCTTTTCTTTGGCGTTATGTATTTATAAAATTTAAAACTAATAGAACAATCAGTAACATGACATACTTCTTGACACCCATAAAATATGTTTCCATCTTCTTAACCTTGTTGCAGCCATCTTCACTGCAATCGCACACAGCCAAATACAACAACTTATTTGAAGATTTGTTGCAGTCGTCTTCGGAGAAATGAGTTGTGCATTCTCGAAAAACAATAGTTTCAACTGGATCCGTAATATACACTAAAATAGTTGTTAATCGCAATGAGCAAGATAGTGTGCTAATAAATTTCTATATACATACATTTTTGTGTTACCTTCCGGCATTTAAACTGTTTTCCTTTCGCATTTATTTCCTCGTTATTCATTATACCTGTTTCATTATCTTTTTCACTACGATCCTTACTGCGAGCATAATCATGGAAGGCATGTTTTTCCACTGCGGACGATTCTTGTTCTCCCTCGATTGGAAGATTTTCATCGACCTCATCTAAGTATTCAGACTGCTCTTCTACTTCGCAAGAATTGAGGTATTTCTCCGAAAGCTCCGTTTCATCTTCGCAGAGCTTATCACGATCGGACCGACATTGATAGCATTTTAAATTATTTACTGGTGCAATAATGAAAGCAAATATGGAGTAACTAAGTATAACACATTTTATAGTGTTCAACTGCATTTTGTATTTTTGTGTATTTTTAACTTCAGATGACAATTTTGAACGATATTCAAAGGTTACTGTGTTATTGACTTACAATAATTTTATTCGAATAATTATGCAATAAATATATATATACCTAAATATCTCATTTCATGGTTTAGTAATCATCTTCAGACCTGTCAGGAAGGTTGTAATACAATTCGATGTCGTACAAGTATTCACCAAGTCTTTGATGGTCCTGTTTCATCTTCATCAGCGACGAGATTTGATCCGCGACTTCCTTCATGTCGTCGTACTGCTCGCCAAGGAATTTCCGGGAAAGCCAGTTAACAACCTAAAAACAATCGCAATTGAATTAAGCAATTGACAATGCATCCACTCTTGTCTTACGTGATAATCATCAAAATCTTGTTTTTCGCAGCTAGCAATTGTCGTATGGTATAAATCCGTGGTGACTGCTTCAAATTGTAGCACATACTGATTAGCATCGATTAGAGAAGACCAAGACGTTTGAGCCGGGACGTGCTGTAAAGTTTTAATACCTGTCTGGAAACACATTCCTATTTTTACTTATGTATAGATGTTTGCTTACATTTGTTGGCAGTTTAATGAGTTGTCCTTGAATGTTTTTTCCTCTCATTGTAAGATAGTCAATCAGTCTAATGGCAGTATGACGTGCGTCATATGCATCTAGAATGTACTGATTGGCAAAACCAGGGCGGTTGATCGAGTCTTGAAGGTAATAGTTAGCCAATGCTAGGTAGTTCCACACGTTGGTAAATTCGTTGTCTATTAAGCATTGTATTGCTTTGATGCATGGGTCAGTCATCTTGGTCCAGGCTTGTGTAATGGCTGGGAGAGTATAGTCGCCTAAAAATAAAATGGTTGCATTCACTATTTACGTTTCTTTTTAAAAATATTACATTTTAAATCTGTATTGCTCGGAAACGATTGATCTGCATTGACACCAATAAGGCACAGTGTTGCAAGAAATACTGCTAACTTCATAATGAATGATTTTCTTTTATTTCATCTACGTTGTAATCGCAGGTTTTAAGGGAAGCCTTTTATATTCTACTAACGCGACTCAATTCAAATTAAATGGAAAATATTTGTAAGAATTATTTACAGCAAGTAAATACAGAGAACAAGTGAGTTATTTGTATTTATTAGTGATAATTGTTTATTTGTGGATGAATTTTAATTACGGTAAGCCTTCAATAAGCGTAATTAACTAGAATTAAGATAAGTGGCCTGATTACAAAAATATATAAGGAAGCACAAAAAAAATTTCAATTATTCAAGTCAGTTTCAAACAAAATCGATTCTACAATTATGCAGAAATATTTTGTTTTCATTTTGTTACTACTTGTTGGTTGTCAAGTAGAATCCACCGTGGCCGAAAAATATTGTTATAACAAAGTCCTTCAAGATTGTAGTTGTGGCGTTCGTAAGTACAGTCCACTTCTCAATCTTGCTCACAAATCAAACTTTATTCTCTTTTGTAGCCCATGTATCTTGCAATGCTAATTATGGCCACTTTACGTGCCTGGAGCCCATGTTCAATGACCTCTTTAACAACTATCTGATGCGCAGCTTTGAATTTCTCCTTCTTAGCACCAACTTCGACAACTACGAGTTCGCCCGCCCCGGTTTTTCAAACTTCTTCGACCAGCTATCGGACCACTCGTGGGAGTCGGCATTGCGATTGATTTTCCACATTACCAACAGAGATGGTATTGTCAAATTCGCGCATGGCAATGCGTACACCATCGGAAAATACGACATCCACGAGTTGGATGCGCTCGCTATGGCCGTAGACGCAATTAAGCAGTTTGAAATCGACGTAAATGAAATCTACAGCGAAGCAACCATCACACCAGCCAAGCATGACATGGCTGTCAAGTGGCTGTTGGAAGATAGATTTGCGGTGCATTTGTCAAAGAGGGTGAGACAGGTGGTCGGTTATGTAACTGAGACGACCAAAATGTCTGACACGACTAATTACGCTGTGGCTTTGACACTGTTTGACGATTACCTGCTTGAAGAGAGTGTCTAAGTGAAGATAGACAGAATATTGATGATAAAATGTATTTAAATTAAATTATTTCAAGTTAATATGATGTTAAACAGTACAGACATCATATTTGAAAAATAAATGATATAGACATTTATATCAAATTTATACGTATGTTAGTTTCTGTTAAATGGTTGCTACCAAAGAACTCCAGTAGCTTGTCTAAACTACCCTGCCGCTCTCAAGCTTTTATCTAAGTGCTTTATACGGCTGGTGCTATCAGTGCAACCATGCGCTATTATCCTAATGAACACCCGTGGTCATAACTACATATCCCTAGGTACAACAACACACTCGTTGTCATGACAACATGTCCACAGCCACCACATCCATCCTTGGTCTTCTTACTCATGGCAATGCTAGTGGTCTATCTTACTGAATCACATCTAACACGTATATATTATTTCAATAAACCTGTAAAGCACAACATTATTTCATTTTCATAGTGTTGAAGTTTGTGTGAATATTCAAAATACTGGATATTCATTTTTTAACAAAAACTTCGAACATATACATATTAGATGTGATTTAGCAAGGAGAACTCCTACTACTATCGATGTGATGAGATGGCTATGGGTGTGTTGTTGTACCTACAGATGTGTAGTTATGGCTACGGGTCTTCATTGGAATAATAACGTGTGCTGACATACATAGCGCATGGTCGCACTGATAGCACCAGTCGTGTAGAGCACGTAGACTTAAGCTCGGGGGCGGCAGGGTAATTTAGACGAGCCTCTGAAGCTCATTGGTAGCAAGCATTTGCCATAACATTAAAAATATGCGATAATACTTGTTTAATTGGAGTAGCAGCTTATTGACGAATTGTGCATGCTTATCAATTAATATATGGCCTCTACTGATTGATTTAGTTGAATGTTAACATTGAATTGAGAGTGGCCTTTGCCAAATGAGAGTAATCCTAACACTAAATCAGAAATATAATATATCAGATAAATAATAATTTATATATAAAAAAAATTATTATTTATTATTATGGCGTTACTAATCCTGCAGATTATTGCCACCCAATCGAGTTTTAGATTCTTTTCTAGATCCTCTATCTCTTCAATCGGTAATCGAACTCTTCACTATTTTAAGACAATTAGTCGACCGTCTCTTTTAAATTGATTCGGAATAAGATCGGCGGCAATTTCACAAATGAAATGATATTGTCTCAAGCAAAATATGAACTAAGAACTATCGATCTCCCTAGAGAAGTCGCAAACACTGATAGCAAAAAAAGGGCGAATTATAAAACAATAAGGTTGACTATGTTGGACATAGAAGTATACGAAAATGGTATTTTAGCTTGAAGTAAACTACTTATCTTATATGCTCTTATGGTAAAGAACTGGCACCGATATAATTTTGAGTAGAATATGCCGCCGAGAGTTAAATTTTTTTCATACTGCAATTCAATTTACCACTTTAATTGAGTTTCTTGGAATCTATTCTATTTGAATATTCAAATCAACATTACTAATACTGAAGAAAAAAAACAGACTGGATCTTAATTTAATTCAAGAGAGAGGTATAAGAGAGGAGATGGTTATGGTAGCTGGATGAAAGTTAAATGTATGGGAATGTGCAGTGGTTTTCAGAAAGTGGATCTTTTAAAGCTGATTTTAACGTGTTTAGGTATTCGCTACTGGACAGTATATTATTTTAAAACTCATTGCACATACAACATTGATATTGACCATATAAATAATCATCGTTGTTTTAATAAATATTGCTAATATTAATCAGAATATTCTTCCTCAAAACCAACATCCAACATAAATTCACCATAGTAACCATTAGTAGGCCAGACCTTGAGCAAAGACGATAAAGTATCAGCGTACCATTTCATATCGTCATACTGGGTGTACAAGAACTCTTTGGTCAGCCAATTATTTAACTAAAAGACAAAATAATAGAGCCACATTTTAGTTGAATAAATAGAGTAACTAACATTGTAATCATTGAAAGATTGGTCTTCACACACTCCAATTACATTACGGTAATGATCAGTTGTAACACCCTCCATATGTAGACTGTACGTCAAGGCATCAGCCACATTCGTCCAATTGGTTTTTGTAGGAATGTACTATAATGGAAAGAAGACAATCATGATAATAATTAATTACTATAGATAAAAATAATCTTACACTAAGTTTTAGCAATGTATTAATATTTTGCACATTTTGGCCTCTCATTGTGAGGTAGTCGATCAGCCTCTTGCAGTTTTTACGATGGTGATTTGCCGAGGTCAGAAAGACATGCCCAAAGCCTGGTCGACTCACGTCTGTCCTTAAATGATGAGCACCTAATGCAAAGTACTGCACAGCAGTGGCCATTTCAAAATTGATCAAATCGCGAACCATGCAAATGCACTTATCATCCATTCGGATCCATCCTTGAGGAATTTGAGGCAATGGGTATTCACCTTAATCAAATTAAGTACATCAAAGTATTGATTTAATGTAAAAGAATTAATACATTAATACTTACAAACTAAATCGGCCCAGATAACAGCTGGAAGCACAATCAAAATCGCAAATTTCATCATTTTGGAAAACCAAAAGTTCTGATAGCAACACCATCTTAAATTAATCTTTTTATACTCTGGAATGATAATAATTATTTGTCATTTTTATTTATGTATTTAAAGCTTAAATATTATTTTTGAACAAAAGTATTCATGAATAAATAATTAAGAAACCAACAAATATGTATACTCATTAATTAAATTAATTGGAAGTAAGAGATATATAAAGCGCATGTGGTTTAAAATAGTGCATTGTATACTACTGTATACAAAACTTACCTTTACGATGTTTCACCGTCTTAAGTGCTTTGGTATCATTTGCATTGCAGTGCAGTGCATAGCATTGACACAAGGCAATCTGTACTGCTATGATGACGTCAAGGCAGAATGTGCTAACCACACTTGTACGTATCAATTATTATACGTTCTATACCGTCCTAACCATTGTCTTTGCAGATAATCCAGTTTGTTCAACCATCTTCGGTAACTTCCCTATCGTCTTGCCCAAGTTTCAGCAGTATGCCAACACTTTTTTGGAGCGTTCGCAGCAAATGCTCATGGTGGCCACGCACTTCTCCAACTATCAATACAACCGGGCAGGATTCCACGCAATGTTCCGCGACTATTCGGACATACTCTTCGATCAATTTGTAAGCCTCATGCGCTATATAAATAATCGAGGCAGCACTCACGATTTCTCCAAATACGTGCGCCATGATGAGACCAAAGGAAACTTTGAGCTATATGAATTAGAGAGTTTGAGTTATCTCACAGATGTTGCCAAGCACATGGCACAGGACGCATTGGACTTGGATTTATTGGTCGGCGGAAAGGATCCAAATTTCCACGATGCGGACGCTTCCTTCTATCTGGAGTTAAATTATGCAAGAAGACAGAGGAGGCACCTCAAGAGGTACGCCGGATACTACGTGAAGTTGGAGAAGATGTTGACTAGTAAAAATCAAATGTTAGTCATGTACGATTTTGATGGCTATTTAGACAAGATCTATTGCGATGATGATGACGATTGAATAATTTTATTTATTTATTTGAAAACATTTGAATGTATTTTAACAGATAATAAACTATATGAGTCATACTTCTATATTTACTTTTACCCTCTTATACAATTTTAATACAATTTTCTTCTCTAATATGTATCAAATAGTAGATAGTTTGGCATTAGTTATTTAGGCGATTCAAAACCTAATCGACGTTGAAAAATGGAAGTTGTCTATTCCTCTCTATACATAATTTCTACTTTATTTATCCGTCACTCTAGAAAAATGTGCCCCTTTTTCCTACTTGTCTTTCACACCAGTGTTATTATTGATTCAGCGTATTAATGTAAAACGAATGAGAAGTTTATTTTAGTTATAGTCATTTGACGCAAATTAACATCGCAACATCAACATATAATCTACTTGCTCACAATTAAAATTTATCCAATATAACATATATTTGCATATCAATACAATCACAAAACAAATTAATTAATTCATAAGTAAATAATTTATTAGAAATCTCATTCTAATTCTTTTTGGAATTTGAGTTACTCATCATTCTCATCATCATCGTCATCATCAGTGTCATCGTTATTAGTCTCGTCATCCTCATCGTCTTCATACACGTCCTCCAAATCATGATCCATTAAGAACTCTGCCAGATTCAGGTGCAGTGTCTTCATCTTATCTAACGACGAAATTAGATCCGCAAAATACTTTTGGTCATCATATTGCTCAAGCAGGAAGTATCGACTTAGCCAATTTGCAATCTAGAAAAATATTTAAACAACAGGCTAACATCCGATATGTCTATTGCCTTACGTTGTAATCATTGATACCACTCTTCTCACATGTTGTAATTGTATCATGGAACTGGTTGGTGATATCTGCTTCTATATTGAGTGCAGTTGTAAGTCCATCTTCAGCTGTGTCCCATATCACGACAGATGGTGTATACTATAAGCAAAGCATTTTATATGCTAAATGGAATTTTCAAAAAACCAAAGTAGTGGTTAGGTGTGGATACCAACAAATAAGTCTATTAGATGATCCGGTTTGGTGTACTTGCCACGCATAACGATATAATCAATCAGTTTGATGGCATCATTTCGGTTTGCGTCAGCATTAGAGTAAAACATCTCTGCAAAGCCCAGACGATTGATCGAATCTCTTTTGAAGAAAGCTCCAAGAGCTAGATATTGAGCGGCATTTTGAAGTTTTTGGTTGAGTAGCCCAGTCATAGCCTTCTGGCACTCATCTGACATCACGATCCATTGGGTTGGTATATTAGGTTGGGGATATGTGCCTTGTAAAAATGTTTAAGATTAGTTTAGACTAATGAATAGAAAGCATGGTGTACTTACATTGAAAGTCGGCATTTGTGTGTACAACAAATGTGGCAAACGATACCAGCATTAAATAATTACTTAATCCTTGTACCATTTTGTATAATGTATAGTAGTATAATAGTATTTCGCGTGTCGCATAGAAACAAAGTATTTATACTATTCGTAAAAATGTTAACAATATTTACTACACTACCAATTAACAAAAATATATTTAAACAAAATTAACGTATTTATTTAGTAATTAGTACGTACAGCTAATAAAAATAATTTTGTTTATTTGTTGTTTATAGCAGTGTTTTTATTTCGTGATTTATCCATTTAAAAATCACTACAACTTATTTCGTATAAAAGGAAATCATTTTGCTATCGCCTACAAGTTACTCTCGAGATTTACTTCTTTCACTTTTTATTTATTTTAGCATCATAAACTTAAAACACTTCTTTTTGAATATTGACAGTATTTAAATATATATCGTATTTTTTTTTAAGTTTTGCGGAAAGCTTTAAACATGCGATTAATAATACTGATGATGTGCGTCACTTTGGTGACGTACGTCTATGCATCGCAAGCAATTGTGGCGGTCAATATCGGTAATGATGCCGTAGCACAGAGTATGTGCAGTGAGAACAATCCAAATTGCAACAACGGCAATAATAGCAACAACGGAAATGGTGGCAACAGTGGAAATAATAGCAACAATGGAAATAATAGCAACAACGGAAATAGGGACAACAACGGCAATGGTAGCAACAATGGAAATAGTAGCAACAACATAGATAATGGCAACAACGAAAATGGTGGCAACAACGGCAATGGTGGCAACAACGGCAATGGTAGCAACAATGGAAATAGTAGCAACAATGGAAATGGTGGCAACAACATAGATAATGGCAACAACGAATATGGCGGCAACAACGGCAATGGTGGCAACAACGGCAATGGTAGCAACAATGGAAATAATAGCAACAATGGAAATGGTGGCAACAACATAGATAATGGCAACAACGAATATGGCGGCAACAACGGCAATGGTGGCAACAA
>JAODIE010021331.1:27927-39692 GCA_027575565.1 Diploeciton nevermanni
AACAATGGAAATAGTAGCAACAACATAGATAATGGCAACAACGAAAATGGTGGCAACAACGGCAATGGTGGCAACAATGGAAATAATGGCGGTAATCATGGTAACAATGGTAGCAATAGCACAACAAATGGCTTACCACCTACTGGTAATCACACAGGAAACGAGACTGACTATTGCTTCGCCGCTGTGGAAGGAACTTGTGCTGCAAATCAAAGTGAGGTTTTTTCTTGTTATTAAATATGGTTAAATACTAATGTGTGTCTACTTTTATTCTCAACAGATGCAATCTTTTGTAAATCTACTTATGGTGACTTTGACCCCGTGGCGGCTGATTTCTCTCAATTGGTGCGAAACGTTCTTCGGTACAGCAATGTTTATCTTATGCTTTACATCCAACATCTCAACTACCTTACTAATCGCAAAGGTCTCGCCGAGATGTATCTCGAGCTTTCCGACTATAACTGGGACCTTGGAAAATATACTATTACCTATATTACTGAACGTGGTGGAGTCATGTCATTTTCCAACCCACCACCACCACCATGCCCTTGTTCACATGAAGATACGGACACAGACGGTTCAGACCCTCATAGTATGTTAGATGACATTGTTATGCCTTCCCAAAACAATGAGACTAATGAAAATGGAACTGATAATAATGCTGGCAATGGCGGTCCGACTGGTCCTGGTGAATATGCCGGTAATCCTGATGGATACCAACTGCCTGAAATCAATGCATTGGCATTAGCTGCGGATTTAGAAAAAAGTATTGCAGTGTCGGCTGATAGTTTGCAATTGAAGGTATTGGGAGTAGATGTTCAAAGTGCTTTATATTTGAAGGAAGAGTATATTAAGCCCCACAGGAAAATTACAGGTAACTTGGTACGGTACATCAACATGCTGTCACAAATGATGACATATACTGATCAAATGGTTGCACTATATCATTTTGATGACCTGATGGAATTTTTCGACGTCTTCAACTAGAGGAAATTACTATTAAAAAATACTGTATAAAAGAAAATAATAAATTATTTATCACAATTTCAATTTGTCAAAATAATTTGGTGTAGTTACTTAACTTATTCAAGTTATGTTCGTGATTGAATACTTTAGTATGAAACCGGCAATTAAAAGTTCTCGAATGAGAGCAAATCTTGGCAAATTTCACACCATACAACTTTTACATGCAAAAAGCACCAATATAATTCAAGAAAAAAAAAACTTATAGCGTGAGTGTGTCGTTACTGCTGACACAATGTGCGAGATAGATTACAAATTATTGTTTCTTTTGTTTTGTCATCTATCTGGTCGATTCATTTCTTACGCTGCACCGTGACGACAAAGGTCTATTGTTCTCTTAAACTATATTGAAATAATTTAGTGGTATGGTTAGGTTATCTCATCGAAGAATATTATTATTTTTATAAATTGTCAATCCTTGGTCTTAGCAATGCTACAGAAGAGGACACTAAACCAAACAAAGTTTAGTATTGCTCAAAACATCCTTACATATTTTGATATTCATTGCTGAACATAACAAGTTATTTACGAATGGTGAGTTCACTTAAAACATGTATTTTGACTGCAAATTAACGAATTCTTTTTATAAATTGCATCATTTTTGTTTTCCGGTCAAATTGTTATTATATTATAATAAAAAAATAGTTTTTTTATATTTATTTTTGGTAATAGGCAAAATTCAAATAAAATGCCCGCCTCCAAAAAAGGTTGCCGACCTCTGTTTTAAAGTATTGTTGTGTTGGTTACGAAGTGTTTCATTGTTCATTACGTTGATGAAACTTAACCATAGGCGCTTACTACTCAATGTTCACTTCGGCTTGTTGTATAATTCTTCAGTACAATTTTTACTTACAACATATGAAATCATTGGGTAGATTGGAAAATCAAACATGCATATTCAAATTGCAACGTCGGCACATTCAGATAATAAATGAATCAACAGCTTGCACGAAAAGCAACGCAAGTCAAACTGATTCACATTTATCTCACAGCACCAATTAAACTTAGTATCTACTTGATAAATCTCTCAATTTTATTACAGAAATAATGGATATACACAACTGAACAATTCCATGTGCATCAAGTGTCATGTTGACTGATAATAGAATTGAAAACTTAAATGGTATCACATACTCCCACTGCACAAAATAATATTGAATATGACAAAATTACAACTAGAATTTTCCAACTGTCCTACTGCTTTTGCAAGTACTCATCAAAAAGGTACAGAGCCAATGAAGCATCAGAATTGCTGCTCAGCAGTCCAGTCAAGTCAGAGGCATATCCTGACAGCTTCCTGATAGTTTCAGCCTGCTTCTCGGTGAAGGCCTCCTCGATATAATGAGACATCTCCGAATCGTGTACTGATTTGTTCTTGCTGAGTACCTCATGGTGGATAGTGTTAGCTTCCTTGGTCAGTTTCTTCTCAATGTCCAAAGCTTTGGCAACGCTCTGTAACTCGTACAGTTCGTATTTGCCAGGTGCATTGTGTTCCTCGCCAAGGTCGCTGAACTGCTCAAAGTCCATCTCGCCACCGCGCTTGGTAATGTACTCGATAAGGGAGATGGCGGCATTCCATTTCTCATTAGCGAGGGAGCGGAAGAGCTTTTCAAATCCAGGGCGATTCATTTCGAAGTTGGCGTAATGGGTTGCCATCATGAGGTATTCATATGAGCGAGTGATGTGGGTGTTGACATAGCGTTGAAGGTCCTTCAAGATGTGGACTGTGTTATCATCTTTGGTCATTGCTCCAAAGCGGGAGTTACATACGGCTTTCTCTAAAAAACAAAACGGTTTAAAATAAGATTGGACACGGCTTCAACAAAATAAAATTTGTTAATCATTCTATAAACAGCGCCATCTAAAGCAATACTCTTTTTCCCTCCAGGCCATAGCCTCAAATAACACGATAACTACATCAAATGTCTTTAAAAAAAAAAGGGAGAGAGAAACTAGTTTGAAGTATTATTGCAACCTACCTTTATTATTACCCTTTGGATTGCTTTTGGCTAAACACATGGCGTTAACCTGGGTGTAACAGAACGGATCATCTGCACGGGAAATGTCGACATTATTCTCCGCCACGGCGATCGGCACGAAAAGCACGACAAAAGCAACGAACGTCTTCATGATTTTCATGTTCATGATCCCTGTAACAAAAACACACGCTGTATTTCAATGTCGCTGCTCTACTGGTTACTGTGCGATCACGAAACGAAATTGACTTGAACGTTGCGAATCAAATAAAGTGTGAGAATGTGCATACGAACCTAGTATCTCGCTAGCGTAATCACGAATATGCTGCTGTTTGTTTGTCGGTGGAATATATAAAACGCAGGCTGAACAGAGATAATGGCAGCACGCGCCTGCGTAGTTGGCGACCAGCTGCTGCGCAATTGGCAACAACAACATCAGGCCAGGGAACAAAGACCGAGAAGTGAATGGTGAGTTCGGCGGAGATGGGCGAGTCATGGCGGAAGTTGCGTATATTCGAGCAGTATTGGAATTGTCGTTGGTATTCGTTGGACTTGGGTGCTTAGTCAAAATATTTATAATGCTCGCGATTGCTCACGCGTTTGGTTTCATGATCAAGTTTCAGTGGAATTTGTAATTAAATGAATTATAGATTATCAGCAGACGCTGAGTGAATCACGCATAGCTAGTAATTTGACGCGGTTCTTAGAGCTTCGTTGTTCGAATGTTTTGAGTTTCACAAGATTGCGACACATTATGAACCAAGGAACCTAAACAATTGCACCATTATAAAACTACAATTCATACGTGTATCTAAACAAAAATAGCAAAAAGTTCTCACCTCGAACGCATGCGATTGATTAACAATTATTCCACTTGAAACAGCTACATACTTTCCAGATTGTTAGTTCTAATAGATTAGTCTAATCTCAACCTAATTGTTATAGACATAAGTTGCGAGTTGCTGAGCAAACACGAGCGAAATGACGATTCCAATGACGCGCCGTTGCACTTTGTATTCCACTCACACGCTCACGAAACGAATGTCCTCGGGTCCGCACCGAGTGCTTTTATTGAGTGCGCATCGCGATATCACTCCAGTGTTCGCTGTACGATTCATATAGCGCTTGGTTGTCTCCTTCTGCACCAGTGCGTGTAAAGGTGGACGGGCTAGACGATCCCAAGATAAACCACCATTTTGAGAAAATATTCGTTGATATTGATTACAAAGATGCAGATTGGCATCGTTGGGTTCCTGTGCGTGATTGCCATTGCTGGTGCCAATGGATTGAAATGTATGTATTTTTAATTATATTTGGCAATGGTGCAGTGAAAACATGGCAATTCATTTCCATGTTTTCATTTCATTTCAATTTGTAGATATTGACATTCTTTTAGTTTTGCGTCGGTTCATCGAAACATGCATGGGATGTATAGTGTATATTTTATTTAGAGGCTTTACATGAGTGTAAACTGTCGTTTTGCCATATTTACACGTTTCGTTCAAATTAACTGAATTCTCCACTAAAATTGTTCCAATTTGTAGATTTTATAATATACCTGATGTACTTTTTTTTTGAAGGCGGTTTCACTGTCGATTCTCATGACTATAGCGCCTTCGCCAACATGACCGCGGGCTGCGTCGCAGCCACGCGCGCGCAAATCCAGGAAGAGCTCAAAGCCTCCATCCAGTACATGGCTATGGGTGCCCACTTCCTGAGAGACTCCATCAATCGCCCTGGTTTCGGCAAAATGTTTATACACTCCGCAACTGAAGAACGTGAACATGCAATGAAGCTGATTTCCTACCTCCTTATGCGTGGTGAACTAACCAAAGAAGTGAGCTCATTGATTAAGAGCAATGTAAGCTTATAGCAAATTTTTAAACTAAGTTAGTTGTGATTTACTTTTATCTGTTTCATTATTTTAGTACCCTCCGGCCAAAATCGAATGGGAAGATGGTCTCGGCGCCCTAAAAGACGCTTTGGCTTTGGAAGTTCAAGTCACCAAGAAGATCCGTGAGCTTATTGAAATTTGCGAGAATAGTTCTGATGTCAATGATTACCATCTAGTTGATTACTTGACTGGCGAATTTCTGGAAGAGCAGTACAAGGGCGAGAGGGAACTGGCCGGCAGGATTTCCACCCTGAACAAGATGAGGGCTCAACACGGCGTTCTTGGCGAGTTTTTGTACGACAAGAAACTATTAGATTAAGTTTAGTTATAAATTTTTTTTCTGCAAATATAATTGAAAACAAGTCAAGTCGTATACATCCACAACATATACTATGAAATAGTTTAAAGTTTATTTTGTAAAATATAATCTACAGATAAAGCAATTACATTGTAACTTTCACTCAGTTACGAGTTTCATTCCTGGCTAATGGTGATAAAATTGTGATAGGCATAATCTTTAATTACCCTATTTGTGTGGAATCATTGCATGCGTTGCAAAACATTCTATTTGCAATATTGTGTGGATTTAATTTGCAATAGTGGATATGAAGACACGCGATACTTCTTGATTGTGATTAGAAAAAATATTTCATGTTTTCAGTCTTCACGTCCTTAATTATTTAAATTGTCACCAATGAAAATTTGGCCCCAAAAGACAATCATCAGGAGTGGTGAGATTTCTGGATGGAACATTAACAAATTTGGATTTAACTCTTAAAAATGTTTCAAATACCATAAATGTAAACATGCCCCTGCACTATCCAGCAGTTTAAATAGGATAAAACCAAGTGGCCGAAGGTGACTTTCTTTGCTTCCCACATTTACCTAGCTGACATTCTGAATAATTATAAATTTTCTTCTCTGGCACCTGAGTGTACATCTTAAAATATTAGTCATGCCCAAACTCTTCTACTTAAAAAAAAATAAACTCAAGAATGCAGCATCAAATGACACATTGAATATGACCAATAAAAAATCTTTATTGATAAGTTCTTACAATACAATTTCACACCCTAAGCTACCAAAGCAGATGCAGTGCTGGATTCATACTTCCAGTTGGGCGCCAGAACAGCCTTAGTTTTGTAATACCTTGCTAAGCGATGGATTCTGGATTCAACCAAGATAAGCCTAAATTTGCTGTCTCTGTCTTTCCTGTTACGCTCCAAATGTTTACGAATGGCAACTGCCTTCTTGATGAGGTAATACAAATCTTCAGGCAAGTCAGGTGCCAGACCCTTAGCCTTCATCAAGCGCAAAATTTTGTTGCCGGTAACAAAGCGCACCTGGGCCACACCATAGGAATCCCTAAGAATGACACCAATTTGAGATGGAGTTAAACCTTTCTTGCCCAGTTTTTTAATATGTTCAATGACTTCATCAGCACTGAGTTTCAGCCATGTGGGGACAGTGCGGCGATATGGGAGTGCCGATTGGGCAATACCCTTTCTAAAAACCGAGACAACATAATTAATTGTGAGTTAATCTTTGCTTTTGTGGCATTTAACACGAGGATACGTAACCTCAATATGGTGTAAACACAATGCACAAAGATAATAGAAGATATATTTCACCAAAGCAATGGTTATTAAATGAAATCAATTATATTGATTCATATTAATAGATTGATTACCTACCCAGGTGCGTGCATACGACCCATTTTCAAATTATGATCCGGACTGGTACAGCGTTCGGGAAGCGTTAGAAGGAAAAGAGATCGGGTGTGCAAAATGGCTGACGGGATATAGATCGGTTAAAGACGTGTGAAATCGGTACTTTGACGAAACATTACGACGAACAAAAAATTTGAAAATTTTAAATATGCTGATATAACTCAAAATAAACCAATTTTTTAGTTTTGAATTTTGTCCGATAATCTTACAAATTAAATCGTTGTACTAAAAAAAGTTACAATTTAGGTAAGTTTGCTTATAAAATTTCCTTCTTCACAAATAAACTTTAATAACAATTTTTTCGCCTTGGTCATCAACCTAAAGACAGAAGGATTAATAAAATTTCAAGTAATTATTTTGTTATTCAATGTAGTTCATTTCTAAAGAATTGATGATACCCAACTTGTGTTGGTCTTATTGAGTACAATTTACACAACTTCGACATCATGGTATTGTGGACCAGATAATTATAATCTATTACATTGGTAATATAGTATTGATGAAACATTATAAATGGAATATTGCGTTTATTGGTTTCATTATCGCATCTATTTATCCCAACCTATAAAGAAATGTCACGTATAGTATATAAATTCATTCAAGCAGTCGTAATAATAATTACATATTGCAAATAGTTGGGCTCATCCTTGTGGGTGCTCTATACCAACTCGGATCCTGCGCAATACCAGCCCTTCTTCTATAGAAAGTTTGCTTAACGATAGCCGATTTGCCATACCGCTTCATTTCCATGGTTTTGGCACAGTTCCACATATGCCATCCATATTCAAATGAAGTTGTTTCCACAAAGCGGTACCTCTTCTCTGGGAGTAGTGATGCCCGTTTGTGCAGATATTGCTTCCTGCCCTGTTTGTAGATAATACCATAATCATCCGTGAGTACTGGCCACATAATCAGCCCCGTCTTGACATACTCATCACTGTCGCCCTCTTTCTTATCTTTGTATACAGAACCGTTGGGATCTTCCAATTCGAGATTCTTGGGTCGGTAAACTTTACGCTCATCGCCTTCCACGGCATCGGCTTGGCATTTAATAAGTTCTTGTTCCTGTTCGGCTGTGACGCCGTGGGTAACTTTATCGGCACATGCTCTAATTTTAGATTCATTTCGGACATACCAGCGTAAGCGTAGTGCCTCCTCTTTGTGTAGTGCTTCATTCCAGTGGCGCGCGCGGGCAGACATGATCAGAAGAAATGAAGATGATTGGTTGTATAAGAGGGTATTTAGACATATGGTTAATTTTGGATAATCGCGAGAAATATAGAATAATGGGGAAATAAATTAACAGCAAATTTATGCCGGTGTGATATTTCTGACATATGGTGACAATAATTTGATTCATTGATGAATGCAATAAATAAATTACGAGAGCTTGCATTCTAATTACGATTGTTAAATATTGATTGTCAAAGGGTTTGAGAGAAATAGCTTCGTTTGCTGTTGATTTGTAGGGATATATTTTTTTAATTCAAATATTATGTATTATTTACCGGCTATGTAAACATTAAACATACTTTGCAGATGGATTGACATCTGATCTTTCCAAACCGAAATGTGATATTATATCAATATAATGAATAATAAATACTTCGTGACCGCACTCAACAAAACACTAAATATACATTAACTAAATACATAACATTTTTTATTTCCTTATTTCCGTTGCATCAAAGCTATATTAATATTCTTTGCAGGTTTGAAAACAAAGTCTGATATAAGATTAATATTGGAGTTTGGTATATATTGTACTCAATAGTGTCTTTATCTCCAATTATTCAAACTTTTGTCCTAGACAATTTCTGAAGCCAGCACTAAACAAAATAAATGTAAATGGTTTCTGACTTTTAGAATTTCTCGCTTAAAATTGTTTAGAATAAAATATTTCTGAATATTTATATCAAGATTCTTACTTATAGATAGATACTTATAGATGTTTATTTAATAAGATTTTGCGGCGGAGATTAATGTCTCCACTTCACTTGGAAGGGTTTTCTTGTGCCAGTGACACTCCATTGATTTTGGTGTGCAATAATAAATCTGAGAAAATTAATATTTTTTTGTTGTCTACATCATATTTGTCTTCTTGCTACTTAAGATGCACTAAATACTTTTCTGTGCATGTTGAATGATACTATCATGAAATTCATGAACTAATTTTATAAGAAATTTTTCATTTCGACATAAATTGGTGAATTGGTACATTAAGTTATTAGTTTTAAAATAATGTGGCCGATGTTGCAGTTTCTAAAATAAAAATTAAAAGTTAGTAATCTCCAATCAATGCGAACAATGGTATTGAGTATGGCGCCTACTTTTCACCTAGGAGGCGGATAATCATGATTAATCTCACTAAATCGAAATTATTAACTGCTACCAAAAGACGTAAGTTTTGTGTTTAACAGTTCAACAATTTTAAGTAACCAAATAATCATTGGTTAAGGTACGATAGTTGGGCGTTAGTAGTATAAAAATAGCGAATCTTAGCTGAAAAACACATGTTATTTTTTAAAAATTTAAATAGTGTTATTAGAATTGCATAAATTGCAAGTTTTTAAGCGGCAGTTTAACGTGAGCATGTTATTAAGATTGCATAGAAGGGGAGGAGGGCAAACGAGAGTTTTGATTTTGGGGATGCGAGAGTTTGAATTACTGCTGATGTTTTTAGGGTTGAATAAAAACATTTCATGATAATAACAAATTAGTTATATCAATACTATATTAAGAAAGTTATAAACATATTTTATGATGATTAAAAAGTAAAATTGAAATTTTATCTACACTAACTACTTCCCTATCATCTTTAGCACATACTCCTAATTTATAAATTTTCTCAGTATAAAATTCATGATTACAAGACGTTATAGTATGAAACGTTACATAACCATTTTTATCATGAAATAGAACATCGAAATAGGTATTAAACAATAACATTTTTGTCACTACATTACTTACACTTTTTGCTCTCTTAACCAATTCATTCTCACACGTTTTAAAAGCATACAATTTACAACACATTACAATAAATTCAGAAATAAAAGTATGAGCGCATTCATCTTTAAATTTTCTTACAACTTTTTTTGTTAAAACGTTTAATACCGTAAATATTATTTTCGGGATACACTGATGTATCAAATCTATCTTCTGCATCCCGTTTAATGATGTTATAGTTTGTAAAGTCGAGGTTTTCATTAACATTAGAATTGCGTATAAAATGATATACAAACGAATCTGTATCCATGTACAAGAGTTGTGTAATTGTTAGAGACCAAGTTAGTTTTGATATAATTGTAATGAAAGTCATACATTAAAAATTTAGATAATTCTAAAAGACCAAATGTCGCGCAGAAGACGCGACTGAAGTATCCTCTTAACTTCGGCCTACAAAAGATCGCCTCAACTAAGAAGATTTTTATTAAGGAATTGAGTTTAATTTTTCAACTTTTATTGAATTAATTTTATTAAGATTTGGATACTAACTGCAATAAAATTTCATTAGAAGATGAAGTTCTGACTGATACTCGAATGAGACTCGAATAAGACTGATTTCTATATTTTCTACCGCCTGGACGTTACCTATGCGCGGCACACTAGACCTCTTTTAAGAAACAAAGCACAAACGGTAACGTCCTAGATTAATTCAGGAGCTTGGGACTAGCTTGGGACTAGGGATTGCAGTGAGCGACTGCAATCGGTAACATCCCGGCCTTTATTTCAAAATATTTTTTTCTTTTCTGCAAATAGCCAATACACTTTCTCAAATGTTAATTGTGTAGTAATGTATATTGATACATTTCTTTAGGAACGAAATATGTTGTTCCCAGTTCTTTCAACTCTTCCACATCACTGCTACATCGAAATATCGCCAACAGCATCGAGTGCAACACTTTAAAACACTCTTGTTTATACGTTTGTTGAAAACTCATAATGTCTACATGAAAAACACCGTCACAGTAACTGACTGACAATTGAAGCCAACGCACTCCTTAAATAGCATGCAAAACTTAACGAAGCAAGACCTCCCCTCTAGTGCTAGTAGTTCATAATGATATTCAATTGTCAACTCGACAAAAACATATTCATCTGCCTGATTGGTTAAAAGCGCTACCTGATCATTAAAATTTAATTCTACATTTTTTAAGGTCTCTACATTAGAATATTGTTTGAAAGTTAAAAGAATAATATAGTTTTTAGCGTTTGTACAACAATTTATAATTTTTAACGATCCTTCTAATAGAATTTGGTAAATTTTATTTGCGTTATAAAAAACATGGGCATAGTTGTTAGGTAATGCAGGCTCAGGAAAATTTATATTAATAGTCAGTGTTAGAATAAGTACAGTTTGACCTCTAATTTTTTCATCTTTAGGATGTTGGTTTCTAACTTTTTTTTCTTTATAATGTCCGGATTTATTGTGTCCAAATTTATTAATTGACATGTTTAATTTATGCTATATATTTTTGTCTAATTCAACTGTTGTTGACTTTTATCAAATCCTAACCATTTAAAAAATAATTTTGTCCTTTTTTTTCAATACTTTTTCAACTAAGTGTATGTTAAAATATTTCGCAAGTAGTTCTTTGGCATAAAAACCTCCTTTTATACCTTCACCAGATTGATCTTGTAGATAAAGACAGTTTTCCAAGTTTGCTAATTCGTATTTTATTGCCAACCTTAAATTTAATTGATTTCAAATTAATTTTTTAATGCGGTTGTAAGAAGTTTCAAGAATTTTTAAATTTTTTTTTTTATTTACACCTTTTGCTTTTATTTGAATGGTTGAATGTATTGTAGAGTTGTATTGATTAACTATTGTTGGCAATATGTCTAACTCTTTCTACATACCCTGATATGAAAACCTTTTCCACATTATTGACTTTAATGTTCTGTTTACTCCTTCAACAATTGATGCTTTCTTAATATTAAATGTTGAGTAATGATGAATATCAAACTTCTTCATAAATGTTGTGAAAAGTATAATTCACTTTTCACACTCTTTACCTAAATCAGTTTGTTACATTTTTTGCACTTTTATTTTTACTCCCAAAGTCCACACGTATTTACTAAACACATCAATAACAACTAGAATATATTTATGTTGTTTGTTTTCTTTGCTATATGGAATCA
>JAODIE010021342.1:0-36898 GCA_027575565.1 Diploeciton nevermanni
TATCGCGAGATTATAAAAACGGAGGAACACAGCAAATTCTGTAAACTACTACAAAGAGTAGGCCTCAAAGAACATAATGTAAGATCTATAATTAACAAGAGCGCCTACTCGATAATAACTTCGACATCCCAAATTTTAAAAAGACACCTTGAAATCTAAATAAAAACTAAATAAAGATCACCAAGTCCTCCTTCCATAGAGTTTATTGCCAATATATATATATATATATATAGATTTAGGCAGCGTCACACTATATACACTATGCATTGTAAATTTATATGTTATGCGTGCCTGTACTTGAGTTCTACAAACAAGTATATTTTAATTTCATTTCCATGTTCTGTTAAACTGTATGCAACCAATGAGCATGTAAAATGACTTGTGGATGTAGAATAGTGCCCATAATGTAATGTAGAAGACTTTGATTAAAATAAAATAAACAAACAATATAAACGAGGTGCAACTACTTCGATGGTTTGGATATGTCCACCGAATAGAGGAAGATAGAGTCCCCAAAAGCCTTTTACTTTGAATTCCTGAAGGAAGAGAGGAAGGCCTAGACGTACCTGGCAAAACAACATCCAAAACTCATTAAGCGCGGAAGACTACCAGGACCGTATTAAATGTAGCGCACAAATCGCAAATCGTCGAGGGACGATGTAGAGCGATTCTAAAAAAAAATTTGTGTTAATAACGATCTTGACAATTTTATTTAATCCAATGACGGATTTAGAATCAGCTTCTTTAAGAAGAAAGACATTAATATTTTTAGACACATTTTGCGCCGTGTTTGCCCACGATGGTGCAGAAGTCTTATCTCTGCTATAAATCTTTTAGGAAATGTTTTATAAATCCGAAAATTTATCTTGCCCAAGATGAAGTAATGCGATATATTGGTACTGACTAAATTGTTGAAAAATCAAGCAGAAAGTTAAAATTAAAGTGAATACACGTGTCATTCATGCCCAGAATAGCGTAATAACAAAAAGCACATTGAACTATTTTATTGTTGATACTATTCCATCCGACATTCCGGTTATGACTGAAGAACTAGATAAGATAGATATCCATGTTTTTCTCATCACAAAAACACTGCTTTCTCTTCTTCTTTAATTTGCAACTTTTTGGTTTACTATTTTTTCTTTATATAGCAACAATCTTTTTTGTGCTCATATAAAAATTGATTTAATCCGCAAATAATGCTTCACACATATATTTTTATCTTATGCCAAAACGTGTATAGCAAAAACAGTTGCACATATAAAATTAATATTTAGTTTTGTTGATTCTCACTTTGGCTTATATTCACTATACAATTTTCCCTCGCCTGGCTCTCAACACTAAATGCATCCACCACATTATTAACCTGATCACTATGCCCTAAAATAGATCCAGCTGTCGACTCAACCATCATACTATCTACATTTTCAAATCCTTCCGATTTGCAAGCCTCTAAATACCCAGGTGGCGGTACATCTTCAAATGTATTGTCATTTCCTTGACTATCTAACCCCATTAATGTGTCATAACTTGGAGGTGGTGCATTTGCTGCAAGTCTTGAAGCAGCGGTACAACGCATTTCTCTACATCTACGTATATCCGAAGTTGGATTGTTCGCATAGAACATATCAAACACATTAGAAGAGTGGTAAATAGGGAACTCATTGAAATCATTGTTCCTTTGAGGTGTCCATCTAAAGGGAAGTTCATCACCCAGAGTATTTAATGGATTAGGAGAAAGACCAACTCTTAAAATATCAGGTGAGTTCTGACTCTGAGGGTGGTTGTATTGACGAAGAAAGTTAACGTAGCTGCTTTCCAGATTGTTGGAATTTATGTTGCGGTTGCTAGAGTTGCTGTCAAAGTGACGATGAGGGGGCTGTACTTGCAGCACACGCTGATCATGTAGAAATTGTTGTTGCATGCGGGATACCTGTCGACGAAATGCCAGTTGTTGCGCTTGCATCTCACGAAGTTTTTGCTTCTTATAATAGTAGCAACAACCAAACACAAAAACGCCCAAAATTGTGAATATGAACCTAAAGAATTTGTCTTTTTATTACATCAACTAATTGTATGGATCCATTTGTTAGTTATTTACCATGCATACCAAAATTGCGTCATCGATTGATATTCATGCACACAACAACCAGTATCACAACAATCTTCGGTTCTCAAACACGTGTATGATAGCCTCCTCAGCTGAGTAACAATTGGTGGACATAGTTTTCTCCGGATTAGCCTGTCATTTGAATTTGTTGTAGAGTCACCTTCATCTTTCATTAGACCGACATCAAGTTGCATTTCTAAATCCATTCCTGATTGCGCAGAATGCATGTTTAGGATATCGTTTTTATGCTGGATAGGCTTCAGTTCGCGTAAGTGACCAGAATTTTAAAACAAATATGTTGGTACTGGAATATATTATTTGAACCAGCCGAGAATTGGGCGGTACTCAACCATTTATCGGTTTTGTAAAATTAGGACCATTTTGTGATGAAGATTGAGTGATTACTAATGTCAAAGATGTCATACACGAAAAACAATATTTCTATAGTAACTTCTATAGAAATTTCTATATCGATCTCTGCTCAGAATAAGCTTAATTAAAATACTCGAATACTACAAGTTTATACGGTCTGTCTTCAAATACTACACATATGAGAGGAAGCTGTGAGGTTAATGACCAATGCAGCGCTGAAACAATTGATTTCGAGAATCACGTTATCATAGGTGCCGCCGCCACCTCTAAGAGAAATCGCACAGGCCCAAATTACGTTTGCAAACTTCTAGTCCCGATTTGCGGGGACAGCCGGCGAAGGCGCTGCGGCATTTGTGAACGCCATACAAACCTTCAAAGACTGCGCAAAGGTGTCGGATGCAAACACGTTACGAGGTTTATCTATGTTGCTCGATAAAAACGCTGCTACTTGGTGAAAAACATCGAAATCCACTTGCAATACACGGGAAAAAACGCTAAATTCCTTTAAAAATGCATTCGGGAAAAAAAAATACCAGCAAAAGTAGACAACAAACTTTTCTCCCAGGAACAAAGATCGCCAGAACCAACCAAATTTTCGTGAGTCGCACATTTTCTCCTTGCATATTTTTCCGCGTGGCCGCTCTATACAGTCTATCAAGGAAAAACGTAAAATTTAGGCATCAAAACCAGTTTGATAATTTTCAAAAATTAATCATAAAAGCTCGGTCTAATGATGTCAATGACCAATAACCCACAGGTTAAAACGGAAACCTGTCTCTCCAGTGCTGACCAAGTCAAGCCAACGTTGTGATTTTTGTCCTAATTTCGGTCACACAAAGCAACAGTGTCAAAAATTTGCAACAACAATAACCAACAAGATCATTCAATGCTTTGAAACCGACGATTATTGTGCCGTAGATTTCAAGCGTTGTACCGATCATAGGATGTCATCCGATGACAACGATGACATACAGCCACTCGTTGTACTAAAGGTCCAGGTACCTGATGTTCTGACCTGACGAGATGGCAAGGTAAAATCCAATCCAAGAGGATGGCTGAGGGGCGACGTCATGCAGTTTTGCACGACATTCCGACGCACTCCAACGACACACACACCTCCAGTCTAATTATTTTTTACTCTCGCGGTCGTTGCATTGATTGTTACAGTTTCGTTTATGTATCGTTTTGGAAATTAAAATATATAGTTACATTACACAATGTATTAAATAATATATTACAAAAATAAAATATGTTGTTATTTTTAAAACATACAAAAATTTATTTGTGCTGCTGGGGCACCATCGTCCTCCACCGCCCCATAGATATCAACTGCACCATGAACGTATTCAGAAATAAAGGAAAACTAATGGCGTTTGCAGCGAGTTCGCACCATGCGGGCTTTCTTGAAGAAAATCATCAGTCAAGATTTCCCGTCCTTAATGTATCCAGGTTGTCAAGATGCATAAAGTAAAAGCTGTTCTTTCTTGCAAGTTATTATATTGTTGAATCAATCATTTAGTTAGTTGCTGAGAGTTGCAAGATGCATCACTGCTATTACTCTACTATTCAACGTGGTCTGGTGTTGTAGAATACAAAAAGGACGACAAGCTTCTGTGTGCTTAAAGAATTTCAAGCATATTAAACAAATATTATTCTGTTATAACCGAACGTTCTAGTAAAATACAATAATATCTTGAGGTTCCTTCTTTAAACTCTTTCCAAAATAATAGAAGCATTTAAAATACACACTGGAGAAGTAATGCACAATGCTGGGAAAAAAGACTCCTCCGCCTCCTCAAACCTTTTGATTGAACTCAACTGTATTAATTAAAGGTTTAATTAGCCTGGTCCCTTTCTGCTCATTTGACTAAATCGTCTTTGTTCATTCTGATAACGTGAGCATTCCAACTCCTTATTCTTTATCTTGACCACCGTACTAAATCCTAACCTACTAAGCCGTATGCTTTTTTTGTAGATCCAAGCTTTGCTTTCGTATGAGATCTCTTTATTTCTTTATATAATATAGTTCGAAGCTCCTAATATTCTTAAAGCAGTTCTAGTCAAATTCCTTAGTTCTTCGTTTAAATCATGGTTGTTAGTTATTCGAGCGCCTAAGTACAAGAAACTCATTACTTGTTCTATTATATGGTTTCCTTGTTGAAGTTGCCATCGGATAGGTGGTTTGCTTATAACCATTGCTTTTGTTGTATTTGCTGTTCTTTGTTGATTGAATTCCCTTGCTGTTAATTAGAATTTGTAGAGGAGACGTAGATCGTCTTCACACTCGGCGGTACGGTTTCCTCTTATAACCCTTTCATTTCTTTCACTTCGGTAATCACCTCGTTCATGATAACGTTAAATAGTGTCGGGCTTACACTGTCCCCTTGTCTTATTCCATCAGCCATTGGTATACTCATGGATATAAAGAAAATAATAAAATAAGGAGGAAAATAAGATCGTGAATTGTGTCGACAGGCACCTTCAAATACTCTCCAAATATAATACTATATTTAATTATCAAAAAACAATGACGAGCATGCTCAACTAACGAGAAAAAGAGGAGGTTTCAAATTATTCTAATTATATTATTTCTTAAAAAAAAATAAAGAAGCAGAGAACAAGGGAACAAACAACCTGCGACCAAGGCAAAAATAAGAGATATAATTCTAAGAGATATCCTCTAACATCAATGCCTTCGAGTCAACGGAGGTAGCCGTTTATTAATGTTTAATAAATATGCAACAAAATAATGTTGTTTCATATAATCAAATATTTGTAGAAACAAAATGTATTAAAATAGAATATTTTGTCTAAGAACAATCAAAATGAAGACGCTAAGAACAATAAGTAGTAGTAACTCGCTGCTTGACAGAATAACAATCGACGAAATTAGGGAAAATTGCGACCCTTCCGAGATTGTAAGATGAACAAGGAGTCGAAGGCACGAGTGGAACACACACATATATTAATTTTATTTAAAAATTAATAAACAAGGTGGTCACAAACTAAGAAGCTTTCGCCAAGGAGAAGAAAAATACACAGTCTATTAAAAAAAGCAAGAAAGCATAATATTTATTTTGCTTAGTCCAGAGATTAAAATTTTACAAAGTATACCGCAATTCTCAGTGTACCCCCAATTTATAATTAACAAGACAGGATCAAATGGTACTATTATGTTTATTACATTCTCAAGGAACATCGAAATATGGAATATCGCCTGAATTCGATAAAAACCCTAATCTCAGTTAGACTATAAATTCCGATTAGAATTTATACTAGTGATGGGATAAAAAAGAATTTCTTACAAAAAAAATCGAGAAACCAATATTTTACTGTCGCCGCACCAAAACGATAACAGAGAGGAAAGCGGGAAAATCAACCATATAACTCCGTGCATTGTCAATAATTATCATAATGTTGTTTCATCAGACCAAAATATTGTTATTAACGAGATAATAATACCATGGAGAAGTTAGTGAATCTGTTCAAACCGTGTTCCACTAAAAGATACATATAATCTTTCTAAATATATACCAAAGGAGATACCAGCAAAAGGGGAAAGTTGGCATAGCAGTTGGTAAACTGAATTTGCACGACAAATTATTGAAAAAATCGTTGAAAAAAAGTTTACATGTCAAATATCTTTATACCAGTTATAAATTATCACTAAAATTTTTAAACGACGATATTTTTATGTTGCATATCCTTATACTTCAGTATTTGTTTCATTAAATGTATTGTCAAAATTTAACAGAAAATCTCATTTAACTCGAACAAAAAAAGCGTCACCCATATGTAGGTGACGTGGTTTCTGCGAAAGCATACCCGTAACCCAAAAACGGATGACGTGAACAGAATAAAATAATGAGAAACACAATGGGTGAAAAAAAATCACCCATTATCTCTTGACCATATCACAGCATTTAAGAGACCCCTAAGAATCTACAAGTGCAAATGATTATTATTACGCCACTTGCCCAAATCAGAATCATGCTGTAATAGTCATCATCCAGTATACCAAGTATGCACCACACAAAAATAATGCCAACATAGTAGCACAATAGATGCTACTAATAATAAAAAAATAACTATAAATATATACGCAGGAAAATCCAGAAAAAAGTTCCAAATCACTTGAATCTGACCCCAAAGATGTTACCGCAAAAAATCCCGTTGAACTACAATGCAAAGATGAATAGATCTCGTCTTCAAAAAGCTCATCCTTGAAATCCCTCAAGACTTGCTTATAGCAGTTTGTGATAGCTCTCTAATTCCACAGATAAGAAATTTGCAAATATGTGGACTTCGTTTGGTATTGAGTTATTTGAATTGCCTGAAGACCTGGTAGAAGTAAAGGAAAAATGCGATAAATGCGTAAATAATTATGGGCAGGAACGCGACTGAAGAAGATCCTTCATCGCATTCACAAAATAAAGAGATCATTCGTAGATATCTTTTATAATAATTACACAAACTATTAAACGTTCTGTTAATTAGATTTAGATTTACGGAACCCGCGAATTTGACAGAATTGAAAAATTGAAATGAAACACGCAAAACGCATAGTTAAAATTGTCTATTTTGCGTCGTTAATTCATAATTTCCTCCAAACAGTATATACTTACAATCATTATTTTCTCAAGTTTGTGTGTGGTATAAAATATGTATGTATTACTCATAGAAGTAAGTATATAAGACTCCCGTAAACCTAGTGTTAAAATACAATAACTTTAATTATTCCTCCAAACCGTTTCAAAAATAACAGGTTATAGGTTAAGAGAACATCAACTTGAAGAGATATAATATATTAGGTCGCAACGCTAGCACGTGTTAACCTTCTTGAATGTACCGAAATTGAGGTTGAGATCTAGTTTCCTCTAAAAATCGAGTGCGTATGACTTTCTTTTAAACCAAAACGATCGCACGTAAAGAAATTGTCGCAAAAGTGTGCGTGTTAGGAGAGCAAAATCGGAACTTATGACAGTACCAGACAAAAGTCGCATTGATTGGTAAGAGTCTATTAGATACTTAATAACAGCAAAGAGTGCAAATCTTAAAATTAAGAAAATCCCTTGTGCCCTTATGCGCCAAAGAGCAACGTCAGAAATAAATCGACAAAACAGATAAAAAAAAAACAAAGAAAACAATAATTTGTAACCTAACCCACTCATTTTTGTCAGCAGTAACGACACGCTCACGCTGTAAGTTTGTTGTATTTTCTTTATTATTTGTTTCTTTATTATGTGGGTTATTGGGGGGTGTTTACGGCTCGCGAGCCGTAGGTTGGCGACCCCTGCTCAAGCTGAATAAATAAGAAAACTAAAATATTTAGGATCACCCAAGGTTTAAAGTCCAGCTATGAAATAAGATGGCAACAATCTACCAAGAAAATTATAATAACCTCGAAGTAAAATTCAATAAAATGATGAACCATTAAACGATAAACTGGAAAAATTTTTAAACCTAATACCACGTGTTATGAAACAAGTGCGGTATTTATCACAACTGAAAGCCAAGACACAACAAAGTTCTGACTATTTAAACTATCTAAATTTGATCATTTAAAAAAACAAAAACTCAAAAATTTTTTATTTTATTTATTATTTTTATTTTTTTATTTCCAGATATTTAAAGAAATAAATATTATGTAAAAATCATAAGTTATTAATTTAATACATATTATTTCAATTAACACCAGAAGATATAAGCATAAACAATATTATAATAAGGAGATTTAGTTTTAATAAAGATCCCACAAAACAATTTATAGCAATTTAAAAAATTAGTATATCCTACCAGAGAAGGTCCATCACTAACCTTCGGTGGTACGAGGTTTTAAAGCCACCCAGTAGAAAACAAATAGACAGTGCATATTGTCACATGGCATCTAATCCCTTTCGATTTTACCAACTACCCTTCTCAGCTGGCTTTATGGCCGTTGAGCACCAAAACTTCTATCAAAGATTTCAACAAATGTCTGTATTACAGACATGTTATACGCAACTATTGCTTGCTTTAAGCTTCTTGCCTCCATCAGAGAGACGCTTTCAAATCAGTACCGCACTCTGAATGCAGCCAGACGACGATAACGTACAAATAAAGTAGATGAAATAGGATCCGGAGTTCTGCAAACAAATAAAATATCTTCCCATCCCTGGAAATTGTACCAGTTATTTCCAAGCCATTTTCTTTCCTAACAACCTAGTTGATTTACCTAAAGATTTAGATGATCGACATTCATTAAGTCGATGTCACTTTCATTTGCTGTATGCAATTTAAACCCGTCTAAATTTGTCATCACAAACCAACAAGGTAGTCATATATAAAAAGGAAGAAAACCAATTTAGTGAAATAGTATGTGATTAATAGGTCAACTAGGTAGTCGACAACTAATACAGATTTAATGTTAAATAAGTTTTAGTTCCCGCATAAGAAGCGAATATAAGCTAATAGAAGCACAGTCACATTGTGCAATAATTATTATATTACCAAAAAAAATCACGGTAGCTACCAAGCTTACCGAAATAGCCCAATTGCATGACTCAACAAGATGACGGAATCTAGAAAAAAGAATATATAATAAAATATTTGTTTTATATACACATTCCGTGAACTTAATAATCCCATACTTACAACCATAATATTAAAACAAGTATTTAAACATATTGATATATATTTTTAAATGCGCCGCAAATATTTATGCGAATCCCTTATGACAATGTGAACCAAAAGTAAAATACTGTTAGATTAAAAATTTATTATCAAGTTTGAGTTCACAGACCCTATGCAAAAAGGTAACCATAAGCTACAAAAACTGCAAACAAAGAGTTGATACAAATTACAACATCCAAATACCAAAAACAACAAATACATTGCTTTATATTGCGAGATTACATAAAGTTTAGAGCATTGAATCAAAAGCGTAGGTATTATTTTTATTATTTGTGAGCAATGCAATTCTCTATTTCGAATAGCTAGCAAAAAACAAATGATAACATTCCTAGTAGAATTTCTCTATTCGAATCAAATCCTAATGAGAGTGTTGCCCAAGCAGACATCAGAAATATACTATAAATTAAATAAATAAAGTACTTATTACTTAGAAGATATTGAAATGGTATTATCAAGTGTAACTCTAAATAAACTTCATAGCATCGCCACCAGTAAGTCAAAAACAATACAATATAAGAAATATATTATACTCCACTTTAAACCGTAATTGTTCATTAATAGTAAAACCATATAATTCTAAATTAGAAAAATCCTTTTATTCAACGTTGAAAATACGAACAATTGAACATTATCAGGTAATTTCTAAAAAAATACATTTTGTTTCCAAAATTATTTATGGAACATTATGAAGAATGTATGGAGTGTATGGAGCAGTGGAGATCACTACCACATACTACTTACGTCAATATAAAACAAATTGAAATATCAAGAAACCAGCAATCATAAATTTAAAGAAGTGTTTATACTTAAAATGTATTTTTTTCTTGCTCAATAATATATTTTATTTCATTTCCATGGTTAGGCTAACTAGTTGCAAATTTAGCCAAAAGCATCGTTGGTTTTAGTGCAAACAGGAAACTAGAACGGTAAAATTTAAATTCGAGTGCCAAAAGAATGCCACCTGTATTAAACAAACCTCACAGAATAGTTTCACAAAGGCCGCAAGGAATATACATAAAAGCGTCGGAATAAATATCTGGAAATCTAACCTTCAAAAATCGAATGTCCAACAATCAAAAAGTCTCAATATTTCTACTCCAAATGTCCATAATTTCAATCATGGACAATATTGATTAAACCATATATAAAATATTGACGATAAACTAATGAATAAGTCTACCAAGATATGAATATTCATAAAATGCAACTGTAATATGTTATGAGTGCAAATATCAAATATAAAACCCAACACCAAGCATAAACAAAACATATCAAATTAAAAATATAAGAGAAAGGAATTCAAAATTCTCCATGTTGTTGCTGGGCGCCGCATACAAATAGTAAGGATATTCCCAAACAGAAAATGATTGACCTACCCAACCATAGACATAGAAATAATCATTCGCACAAGGCAGGAACAATAAACACAAATGACCAGTCCAAATCCACTGTTTAATCAACGGTAACAGAATTAAAATTCATAAAATTCTTTCACATACAAATTATAACATACTTTATGATGACGATGCCAATAACTAAATAATTATCGTTTTTCCTTGTTTTTCTCAGCCAACCAATGGTTGATCTATTATTATTATTATTATTCAAATAATATATCCCAAGAACACAATGTATTTACTTATATTTGTTTATGCCAGTTCATATGCACATTTTATAGTATTGGCCAAATCAGCGCAAATTTACTAATAAGAAAAATGTTGTATGTTATAATAAAAACTCATACTTATAACTGGGAAAAAGGCAGAAATCAACAAAACGCCACTATGTCGTCAAACATTAAAAAATATATAAAAACGTAAAGTTTTGAAAAAATTCCCTTCAAGTCAAATCAGATTTTGCAGGATTTGCATTTTATTTTTGGTCAATAAAGAAATATTTCATGTGTAAGAAAATATTTTTGTTAATTGAAATGTAATTCCCATGTTTTACATTTCAGAAAAGAAAGTTCGATTTTTTATTTCATCAGCTGCGACAACAGCGTAGTATTAAAAATATAGTTATTCTTCAGCTGGGAGTATCCTCCTTCAAACAAATCCTAGCCAGAAAGCTGCCTTCAATTTCAGAACAGATATGTAGGCATCCAAAACTGGGAAAGCACTAATAAAATGTTATTTGTTGCCAACCTTTAATGCACAGCAGAATGCAATTCAATATTCAGCAAAGCGCCTTAAGTAATAAATCTTATCCTTATCTTATAAATAATATCCGCCTAAAGAGAAGACGGAGACAAATATTAATAGAATAATACATAATTTGTCATGCATATTTGCGGGAAAACGTTTTAGTTATGTTAATATAATTAACATTAACCTTAATACTTAATAATAGGTTGTATCATTCCAAGAATGTACGACTTAATGCAGGTTGTTTCAACAAACAATACATACAAGAGTAAACATACAAACCGCTAGAAACAAGACCTGAACCAAGTTACTTGGGCCCTAAAATAATTATCAACACTTTCCAAAAAAGTAAAATTTTTGCGATGTAATCGATTATTCTTCCACAAATTTTATGAGTGCGATATTGAGCCAAAACTTGCTGCTACAAGGATGGCAAGTGGTCTTCCTTATTTTATTAGAAACGTATAATTCTGCTCATGTAATTTGTTAGAAGACAACGAAAAGTAGCACTATGATGCCATAATAAATCATCCTTCAACGCAATTCAAGTCTATTGATTCAAAACAGTAAAGCTGTGTAACACATAGTTCTCGAAGCTACAACGTAAGAAAGCAAAAAAAAAGATTATATACTAGGAATGAAACGACATTTTATATTTGTATGTACATGTTTTTAATACTCGTTCCTACAACTCTAAATGATATACGGAAACAAATTCAAAATATCCACAATCGTTGAAGTAATAAATTACTCGACTTCTGATCTAATTCCTTATAATTCAAACCAAATGCCTTTACAAAAATCACTAAACTCATTTAAGTTTTATCAATTAAACATCGAGGTAAACCCATTTTTCATATTCTGTCATAAAATGAACAGTAAAGAGCAGAAATGAAGTACAAATTTGATATATAAAATAATAAAATAACGCTAATATCCCAAATCACATAATGTGCATGAGCATTTCTAGAATATAATTTAATTTTTTTTTTAAATATTAATATAAGATATAGTTCATTGTACTCAAAAAAAATTGTTATATTTTATTTATGTAATAAATATTTAGCTGATTTGAAATTTGTATTATTTGAAGACAAAATCAAAGTGTATGCAGAAGAAATACAGAATTTAATATAAAAAGTAGAAATACGGCAAACTAATGATTAACTAAATGATTAATGTTCATAAAGTATTCCAGAGAGTAAAACTTTTCTTATAAAAACATGTTCGTATCATACTATTGTTTAAGGCTACGACAAATGTATAGGTGATAAGGCTCAGAGATAATAGGTAGCAAAAGCTAGAAAGCCACATCCAAACCCTCAATTTAAAGAATCCAAGATTGCCGTATATGTTTATTATAAAGAAAAATTAACAAATAAAACTAATATATCCACAGCTAATAGCTGAAAATCTTCAAAACCCCAACCAGCTCAGATGCATTAACGAAAACATTGTGTTGCCACCGTTTAATATACCAGAAAACATTGAAAATGAGAAATACTTTCCTGAACAAATATTAATTAACTCGTATCAACTCTGATAATTATATTTTTAAAATTTTTTTTATATTTATTATATTTTAAAACGTAGCATAAATTAAGAAAAATCTACTATATCAAGCATTTAAATAAAAAACAAATATTTACTCGAAATAATGCTCTTCAATTCAACTCAGTTATGAGTTGTAGAAATTTCGTTTTATTGTTGATGGTTTTATAGAAAGAAAGATATACCATAGAACCATACCATTCATATACCATAGAATGCAAAACATCTAAATATTGGGACTGTTTTAATAAGTTTTAACACATTTCTCAAGTATGTTGAGCATATAGATGAATGGCTTGTGTTCCATTACATCGATTTTTGGACGCATGAAGGTCGAACGAATCAATTGAGTTGTCCGAAAAGCAAGTGCAACATCATACGAAATCTATCGTAATATGCAAATAAATGCAGCTTCCATATAAACGACCATAATGAAGTAATCTTTGTCGATTCAAACAATTCGATCTATGCTCAGCCAGTTGAATTGAGCATACACCAAGAAATATATTTAAAAAATAACAATACACAACTATTTAAAATGGTAGCAAATATTAATTCAACACATGATTTGCAACAACACTTATATTCTGCTTCCACTAATATTAAATATAAATTAATTCCTTTCAAAAATCAAGTACACCATATTTAATATACGTAATATATAAATATTATTTACAATATAATTGTCCGACCTAATCAAGTTTCAGGTTTAACTTCAGTAAGTTCAATAGGACAATAACTAAATGATATAATTTTATGTAAGAAGATCTGTAGTAGAATTTGCCGATTAATGGCTTTACATATTAAGAATACACAAAAATAAAACAAAATATAATAAGCTCTGAAGTAATAAATGCATCTCGTAGAAGGGAATAAAAGAATAATGGGCAGCATGAGTTCCTTACTAATGAAAGATCATTAAAATGGCATATAAAATATACTACGAGTGTAATTATTCTACACAATCAAAAACCAACAGCTCATCTAGAAATATATAGATGATTATAATTGAATTATAAACTAGTATTAAAAATAGAATATAAATGATATAAATCTATTAACATAAGTCTAATAGACTTTGTTTAAAAAAATCAAGAAAATCCTAAATATCAAATATTTATATAAAAAGTACTGAAGAATATTGCTGTATAAATCAACTATTCCCTAAAAAAATAGATCATGGAATAATCTTAGTGGAGATCACTATAATACTAACACCCTCTTCAGACCCAGCTATTTAGGTGGAATCACTGGGTGTAAGAAGAAAATACATTTCAATTCAATGGCACAACACCACTTGTACACAAAAGTCATCAAACGCCTTTCCTCAAATACAACCCAAAAAATTATATTTATTTGAGTATAATGCAATTTAAAATATTGTAATATCATAATATTTGAATCATTTTAAAAATATATGAAAGAACAAAAAGATTACTACATAAGAACAAGATTATCATTCAGCCACCAATAGTTCAGAGTGAATAAATCTGATAATAGCGTATAACAAATAATAATAGTAAGCTTGTATGCATTACAAAACTTACCACTTCCCTAATGTGAAATAAGTATCGCCAAAATAGTTACAACAAAATAAATCACATCAATGATATAAGTATGCTTAAAAAAATCATCAAAATAAAATAATACGAAAACCAGTTAGTAACATAGGCCTCAAAATATATTATTTAAACTGTTAATAAGGACCACATTCTTTAACTGGAAAGCTTTATAAGCTATCTGTACTATAACCAGTGTGCACTTAAGACAACGAATTGTGAGAGAAGATAATAAAGAACGTAAATAGACCACAGAGCACTTATGCAACATTCATACCAAATCGGCAAATATGAAATTTGTATAAATGACCAATTATGGTATTTTTGCAATGGCCCAGCCGATTTCCCTTCCCTTATGTCCAGTCATCTTTTCTATTTACACGAATAATTTTACGATTTCTTATTTCATCAAACACAAATTATATTTTGCACAAGTAAATAATTATAATTTATCGTTAGAATTCCGTACTAGACTTGCAAATCAATTGTTCTGGCATTTAAATGACAAAATTCTCACGAAGAAATTCAATGGAAGATAAGCAATAAAAAAGTATTACCTTCTATAGCTTAGATTTCAAAAAAGTGCATATGTGACAACACTCAGCGATATCAATACTTCAACTATGGAAGAGTAATCACAAATAATAATTAAAATCCATTTATATCAAACTTAATATTTCTGCTTATATATCAGAACTTTTAGGTTCTTTTAACAACTGAAAAAAATGAAAAAATTCAACAAATTTAAAATAAAAAAACGACAAAATTGTTATTCCCTGAGAAATACTGACTGAAATGATTGAATGAAGATCACAAAACCTCCAGACAACGCGAATTATCGACTCACCATAGTTAAGAAATAAACATGTTGAATTTATATTTTTTATATACATATAAAATAAGAACATAATTTGATTTCAATTTGTGCCCGCAATGCAAAAGCTTCACTCCAATTCTTCCCATTAAAACCAAGAGCATATAAACAAAACAATATTCTCTATTAAATATTTGCACCAATTGAAGTACTCTAAGAGTCGCAACATAGCACACTGAAAGATAAGCGCTTAATAGAAATACCTAAGAAAATACGAATGAAGATGTCAACAAAATGCCTTCAGGACAAATATATGTAAATCCGCAGAGTTACAATAAGTTCATCAACATAATAAAATTGTAACAATAGTGAAACACGTAACCCCATAAAAAATAAATATTATTAAATCCGCTTACACAATTCTATTAATAATTAGGATAAAATATTGAGTGAAATTATTCCGAAGATTATTATGGTAACAATTAAAAAAATTTAAATTTGTTTTAGCCGTTTTGGTTGACTGCTGAAATTGTATATTATCCTAGCCTCACAAAAATATCACGGTAATTATTTTGTTCCAGAATAATTGGAAGGCCATTCGGTCCTAATGTTAATGCAATAATTAACAAGAATATTCAGATAAATAATCCCTTACTAGGGTGGTTACTTGCAAGATTGGAATTAAAAAACAGCCTCCCATAGAGCAGCCAGTCCAAGTTCTAAAAGAAGTAATCAATCTGCATATTTTATTTCAACATTAAAAGTATGCTTTGAGAGCAATACGTAACAATATACCAAGCTGTTAATTCCGATACATACTACTTTATACTACTGTAATTTCGTACAGCCCCATACAAAAACACACGTGGTGTCCATGCAATCCACTCGACAAGATTGACGCAAATAAGAAGTCATGGGTGAGAATTAGAAATAATTTGAGACATCATGTAGAATATATAATTCTATCAGTCGTAAACACACCAACAAAACAAATTACAACATAGAAACCAATAGGTATAAAACGACAATAGCTTCATGACAACAAAAACGAAATGTACAAGAGAACGAGTACAAGATTATTATATTAAGCACAAATTGGCCAATTCAACCAAAAGGCTCAGACATGTGACAAACTTAATACGGATACAAAATCATAAAATAACTTCAAGTAAAAGGAATAAATACAAAGAGCATCATTTTTTAAGCGACAACAAATTCTGCAATTGTATAACAGCCGATACTATTTTATGTATAAAAGAATTGCTGCCAGATATACCTAAATTTTTGCACCAACACTGGCCATTGTTTTACATTATTGACGAGTGTATCCTTTACATAATAGGCAGTTAAAGCAGTCCTGTTAGAATAATAGACAACGATGAACGACATAAAGATAGGATCCAGTTTGGGAGTCAATTACCGGATCGTCACATCCTCAGACCCTATGGTGTGCAAACATTCCCAAACCAAAAGCTCAGCAAAAGTGTAATCCAATTTGTAATCAATATGGAATATGAACATTCAGCTAGTGGAAGTAAACGACTATTGAAAATCAATTATTGGACGATCCAGAAGAATAAACGACCAACACAAAGGACTAATGCAACCAGACAAGAGAGAATCACAATTACAATGAACCAATTTCTCGAATAAAGTGGAATAGCCAACATCTCCAATTAATTATAACCGTATAACACAGACGTATTAAATGTTGTTAATTCATTCCTTTACGTAACGTAACACTTCTGCATGCTGATTAGCAGTTTTCTCTTTTAAAATTATTCCACAAAATATTAATATGTTTATTATAAATAGTTAAGCACTTCGATAATTCAGTCTTGTTGCATTGGTATAAACGTTCAAAAACGTTTTCTTATATTTCAGCCAGAATCTGAGGGTTAACCTCAAATTTACCATGTGGTTCGTCGTAACACAAGTTATCTTGTAAAATCATGTTTAAGCTTGGTTGAATGCACTTTACTATTAGATATCAGCAACACCGTATGTGTGAAAAATTTCTGGCCATTTCGGCAAGATTTGATTCGTTTTTGTTGGAAATTAAAAAACGAGGACGATTTTGTGACACCCGTCTTTGGGCAACGGCTGGCAACAAATGGCGTAGCGTGCTCTCGACGACGGGGAGGAAGTGACGCCATTCTCGTTGGCGCTAATATCGCTAGTCACATGACACGAAGAAAGACGATCGTAGTTCGTGAAACTTTAATTCTTGATTATGTTTATGAAAAATATTTTCTAAGTTAAACTGACATTATTTAATAATTCCAATAGAACTCCATTGCATTTGCAAATGATACTATAAAGTGAAATTTGTAAATTTTGATATTTCACAAATTACCACAGCGCTACTTACTGAAAACACTGGTTCATTTATGGGCAAGAGGCGGCGTGCATGTTTGACGCTTCTGCGGTTTGCTAGTTTCAAGTTGGCCAGTCTAGAGTCTAGCTAGCTCGTGCGGACTCAATGGATAATAAAGAACAATATTTGATAACAATGCAAACAGTTGATTGCAAATAGTTTACAACTTTATAGTCAACTGCAACACTTTTGTATTACTTTCTTTTGGGACGAAATAATTAGCAAAAGATTTTTTATTTGGGAAAAAATGAGGTATACTCTGGATATCAAAGATAGTTTAAGCTATCACACCTAGAAAGTCCAGGCGCAGTTTTGAAGTGCATAAGCAATAATCTTCAAACGCTCTAGGTTTTATCTATAAACAACAGTAAACTTCGAGAAATTCTTTCGATTCGAGATTAACTAATATAAAAAGTAAATTGTCTTGGTTACGTAGTAAATCTAAAGTATATTTATACAACTCATTAACCTGCATTATATAATCAATCATATTAGCAATTACTTTATAATTTATACGAATTAATTTGTTGTTCATAATAATGATGTTCAGATATATTTCATATTTCTACAAATGTTGCTGCCCTTCATCTGCATTATTGTAATGTCTAATGTATAAATGCGCGCTTTTCAATCCTTTTTACAATTTCCTCGCATGAATTCCTGCTTAAGTGATCTTTGAGACTTTACTGTAGTGTATCAAACATCTCCTTAACTGATATAAACTAAAAACTGAAACAAGAAACACACACTTTTCTTCTTTGCTCCTTCATTTAAAGAAATTCAGCTTTAAACTAATCAGTCAGCACTGATTGGCCTGCTATTTATAACAGCCGGTTAATCGTCTAGGTCTTGCGAGAGTAAGAAGTTCGCCGCAAGATTCTCATTCTTTTCGCAGGCAAAATACGCTTGAACAACCAGGTGTTCAGGGAAACCAAGAGATTTGAGTCTTTCAATCGCATCCTTGTCCTGTGGAGTAACTTGGATGGTGCCTGGCGATGGAGAAACTTGTATTCCTCCTAAAGCTCCTAAGCCAGGCAACGGATTACCTCCACCTGGAGCTGTTGGAGGCGTACCTGGTGTTCCAGTACCACCAGCAGGTTCATTAATCATCCGAACAAAAGAATCCTGATTCTGAGAGATGAGGTGTAGTAACGCCGGATTAGTCTGTCCAATCTGCTGCAAGATGTGGTTGAGAAGTTGTGGATTTTGCTGGATAACAGAGCGCATTTGTTGAAACTGAGGTTGCGTGCGGAGGAAAGCAAGTGGATCATCAGCATCAGACTGCAGCTCATCAATCTGTGACATGTCAGCAGTTTCATTGACAGCTTCCTCTTCCATGGGTGGCAGACCAGTGATAAGATATTCTACCGCACGATCAGGATTGTTAAAACTAGCGCGCAGCGCTTGTTCAACTCTAGGACGATCATATCCCATGTCCATGATATTCCTAACCATTCCTTCATACTCCTCACCCATTAACAGAGCATTGCCTGCTAAAGTTGATGATGCCACCTGTGGTAATGTTACAGGACTGTCTGCAGCTGGAGCTGCAGTAGGTGGAGTTGGCACTGGGACTGCTGGTGGTGGTGGTGCAGGTGCTGGTGTACTCAGTGCTGATGCTGTACTGCTATCACCACTTGACTCAGACTTGCTATCACTTTGTTTAGGCTTGCTTGTCATGACAACCACAAACTTCTTCTCATCAATGTTATAATCTGCTAGTTTATTATCATCCACCAGTATCTTGCCAGCATAGATGAGCCTCTGGAGGTCGGCAGAGTAATCATCTTTTCCTTTAAGACGTTCAATCTCCTGTTTGAGGTGCTTTACCTAAAACGCATTAGGAATTCAAGTAAAAGATGTCAATTCATCCTAATTCAGAGGTTACGTACTCGAGAGCCGTGAAGTAAAAATTACGACATGTTAATGAGTACTTACGGTATGTGTAGCGTCTACTTCCACGGTGAACGTGTGTTGCTGAAGGTTTTTAATGGTGATCTTCATCGTGGATGTATTCACAGCTGGTGAAAGCGCGCCGGAAAGTTGAAAGTTGCTGAAAGCACGCACCGCACGGTAATGTTGACTCGGTGTGCGGTCGTGAATTGTCTACGAATTTTACTCACCACCGCTCTGAGCTGTCCAAAGCGGCTTGGAATTCCTGTGACTATTTATAAACTGTTATTGCCGCCTTGGTTATCGCCTCTTGGAAGCAATGATAATGCAATATCGTGCGGCGCGCAGTATCATCGACGATGCTTTTCGACAGCGGACATCTTGTTTTTTATGATCTTGTCAATGATGTCAAGGCTGTCACTTTGCAATGTCAGAATGTTGATGCCAACGTCAAAAGTCAGAGCAGTCAAAGCAGCATAAATTTAAATAATTCTTAAATAATCTCTTCAATAATTAGTACAAAAATTCTAAACTAATTTTTTAAAAATTATAAATATTTTATTAAAATTGATATCATAGTAATACCTTAATAAAATCCAAAACACATTTTTTAAAATAATATTGAACAAAATATAATAATAAATTGTGCGTTTTTTATTGACAAGTATTGTTAATATTATTCGTAATTACATGTTTAAAAATTTCTTTTATCTAATTATTTTTCTTCTAAAATTATAGGCAACTTAACTTACACCAATTTTTTACATTCTTTTTTGATCAAAGTCAAAGAGAGGTTATTGGTTTAGGTTCATCATGTTTTTAAACATTTCTTTTTAATGACATGTTTTAAGAATCAGGCACAATGTGGAAGAGCACAATAAAAATCCTCTTTCATAACTATTACCTCATTTTTGGGATTATAATTGGATTGTTCTTGAACTTCAGCTTCATTGAATTGGACTGCACCCAAAAGAACACTTTTATTCCAGATTTTAATTACTCTCATTTAAAAGCTGTTATCAGAAGTAATGTATCACGACAAGTAACAAGCAAGTCAGTCCCAGTGCGTCCAAGATATTACTCCACTGAGTTAGGCATTAGAGAGAAGTTATTTGTTGGTGTTTTCACGTCAGAAGAAAAGTTACAAACCCAAACAATTCATGTGAATAAAACACTGCAGCATTTGGTGCAACAAGTGAAATTTTTTATAACTGCTGCTCCATCAAGAAGAAAGAATAGTAATTTGAATTATCAGGGATTAATTGGGTTTACAGGAGGAAAATCCAGTCATAGACCATTTCAAGTTATCAAATATGTTGTGGATAATTTTCTGCAGGATTATGATTTTTATTTCTTGATGAATGATTTTAATTATTTAGATGTGAGGAAGTTGAGGAAGGTTGTAAATGGAATCAGTGTAAGTAGGGAAGTTTATGCTGGGAGTAAAGTTGCAGATGCAAGTTACTGCAATTTAGGTATGAATTAATTAGTTTGAAGTTGTTTTGCTCTTAATAGTGAAGTTTTGCAGATGCAGGCATATTGTTAAGTAACTCTGTACTGAAACAAATGAAAAATCACATTGAATGGTGTGTGATTAATGCAGTTACATCAGATAACAGTGAAAATATTGGGCGATGTGTATACTATGCCACAAAGTTAGAGTGTCAGGAAGATATTTATGTATATAAGTACCATTGTTTCTGATAAGAATGATTCTTATTAGAATATATAATTCTAGGGATTGAATGTGCCTAGCTACAAACTACGTTCTTTTGATTTGGAGAAGAAATTTAAAGAACTACAGAAGAGTGATGATTTTAATGCAGCAATCACTGTATTTCCTATTATTAATAAAGAGGACTACTATTTATTACATTCACATTTTTCTAAGGTATGCTAATATAATGTTTATGGCTTGTAAGGAATAAAATTAGTAATTAATATTTTCAGTTGCATTTACAAAGAATAAAGTCGGAAATATCACAACTTTCTGTTGATTTAACTGAGCACTGGCCACCAGGTGAGAGAAAAGGAAGTGTTCCAGCAACGAGATTTGATGTGCCACAAAAATTTTATTTTAATCGAACTCATGTGTTTGCTCCTGATGATTTTACAACAATACGAAGGCACAAGAAGATAGAACAACTAGATATTGATGTAAGTAAATCTATTATTAATATATGTTTTATATATTATACTTAATTTTGTTATGTAGATGAAACCTAATTGTAACATTTACTTAGTATTGATTTGTAAAACGGTTTCGGCTTGCTGCTTTCTTCAGTTAACTTTCATCTATCTAATGAATATTAAACACTTTATGACTACACTCAATGATACCTTATTTTGTATTATGCAGTATATCCTAGAAGAAATTACAAAGAAAACAAATGAAAATCGTCTTGAAAGATTGGTGTTTGTTGAGTTGATTAATGGATATCGTACATTCGACATGTCCAGAGGACTCGATTACATTTTTGATGTAAAATTTGAGGAGAAATCATCTCGAAAATTATTCAATAAAAGGTAAGATAGTATCTTAATAGCTGTTGATTGGAATTAATATTTTTTTGCAACATTTATTATATAGATTTGAAGTTTGTAAACCGATTGGTAATGCTGAATTCATTCAAGCACCGTATGTAACTGAAAACTCTAAAGTAACGATATTACTTCCAATCCAAGAAGATGAAGTTTCTGCTTGTTTGGATTTTCTTCAACGATTTGATGCTAATATTCTAGAGAAAAAGGAAAAAGTCTTGTTGATGATAGTCTTCCTTTATCAAGCTGACACACCTAGTAAAGGCGATGCAGATGTTTTCTCATCAATAAAAGATGCGGCGATTCGCTACTCTAGCAAATACAAAAGTGAAGATACCAAAGTTGCCTGGGTTTCAATCCGACTTCCATCATTCGACGAGTTTCTGTCTAGACAAGAGTACCAAGTACTTAACTTTGTTTTAATAGATCTTGCTCTTAAGAAAGTTGGCGTTGAGAGTTTGATACTTTTTATGACGCCTTATGGTGATTTGCAAGTGGATTTTGTGAACAGAGTCAGGATGAACACAGTGATCAACTTTCAGATCTTCTCGGTGATTCCATTTAGGTTTTATAATCCGGAATTGGTAGAGTATGACAGAAGAAATTTGGAGATAAATAAGAATAGTGGACATTTTGATTCGGAATCATTTGACTACGTTTCATTTTATGGCAGTGATTATGTTTCGGCAAGAAAGAAATCGAAGCACCTTGTGCCTTTAACTAGGGTTGATAACGATATTGGAAATGTGATTGATGATGTGTACAAAGACAGAGGAAATGTGTTCAAGATGTTCGCAGAGTTTTCTGAGACGTTGCATTGTTTACGAGCGCCTGACATGTCGTTGAAGTTGTTATATCATGAGGAACATGATGCCAAGAGAAGAAATTGGTTTTTGGGAACTAAAACACAGTTAGCTAAAGTGATACTTGATAGTGATAATTCATTATTTAATATTCAAATGTAGTTATACTTTTAAGAGGCATTTTATGTTATTATTATAAAAAATAAAGTATTTTTAATGACATACAATATGGTAAATCTTGACTATATAATTGATATTTTAACGTTCTAGTATACCATAAAAAACAAATGTTAAATTTTTTGTATGTATTTTGAAAATTCGTTTCATTATAAATTCTAGTGTCACCAACACCAATTTGACTCATCATAAAATCCACAGAAATATTAAGGTTAGGTTGTGATTGGTGTTGACAAGAAGTTAATAATTTTATATAATTTATCCTAATTTATAAAATAAGTTATACATATAAAGCACAGATTATATAGTTATTAAAAAGAAGAAAAAAACATTGAAAATATATTGATGTAATTGTTGTTCATAGTTTATCTATTACAAAAAAACTTATTAGTTTACAAACAATTGAGAAGTCAGCAGCTTCCCAACTCATATACAACAGCAACAACAATAACAAGGATGGATCGCAATCAATTCCAGTCTGGAAACTTTTCTGATGATGATCAACAAGAACTATTCATTAGTTTCCCTTTTGATGTTCAAAAAGCTATTGATCAGGTATACTACAATCAGAACTAGTATCTTCTAGTTTTTCTGCTAATTATGATGAAATTTTAATGCTTGCAATTTGTAGGTTTTGCCAAGTAAAGACCCACTAGACAAGCCAGATTTTAATACCATTGATTACATCAATTCTTTATTTCCTACTGAGCAATCTCTTGCCAACATTGATGATGTAGTAGCAGACATGGAGGGTAAAATTGTTTCCATTGATGAAGACATATCCAATGTAGTCAGAACTCAAACAACTGCCAGTCAGGATGGTAGGCAAGCTCTTGAAGAATCTCAAAAGTTAATAAAACAATTGTTTGTTCATATGAGGGATGTAAAGGAAAGAGCTGAGAAGTCAGAAGAAATGGTCAGAGAAATTACAAGAGACATTAAGCAATTAGATTGTGCAAAGAGAAACTTAACACTTGCAATTACAACACTAAATCATTTGCATATGTTGGTTGGAGGTGTGGATACTCTGAAGACATTGACTCAGAAGAGATTGTATGGTGAGATTGCTTTACCACTTCAGGCAATCAGTGAAGTGATGGCTCACTTTGAGAACTACTCTGACATTCCACAGATTAAGATTCTTAGTGATCAGGTAAATAGTATACGGTTTGAATTGGCAGAGCAAATTACAAAAGATTTCCATGAAGCTTTCACTGCAAGTGCAAAAGTGATTCTTCCAAGTAAACAACTACAACAAGCTTGTTTAGTTGTCTCTGCCTTAGATCCAAAAGTCAAGAATGACTTGTTAAAGTGGTTCGTTGATCTGCAATTGGTAGAATACAAACATTTATTTCAACCTAGTGAAGATACAGCATGGTTGGATAAGATAGACAAAAGATATGCATGGCTGAAGCGCCATTTATTGGAGTTTGAGGAACGCCTAGGAACCATGTTTCCTACAAATTGGGAAGTAAGTGAACACATTGCTGTTCAGTTCTGTCTTCACACTAAAGAGGAATTATCTGGATTAATGCAGAAGAGGAGACATGAAATTGATGTTAAACTTCTCTTATTCGCCATTCAGAAAACCACTAACTTTGAGAGTTTACTAAGTCGAAGATTCTCCGGTATAACAATTGATCCCAACAAAATGAACGAAACATTTGAGCAGTCACCTTGGAATGGAATAATTGGTTCTTGTTTTGTGGCACATTTGAAAATTTATGTTGATTCGGTCGACCGAAATCTCCAGGATCTTATTGAACGCTTTCAGCAGGATGAAAAACTCAATTTTACTACTGAAACAAGTGATACACAAGCGACAGTCATCCCAAGTTGTGCAGATCTTTTTGTGTTTTACAAGAAGTCAATGATACAATGTCACCAGTTGGATAAATCACAGTCCATGTTGGATCTGACGAAAGTATTCCAGAAGTATTTGAGGGAGTATGCTGTTAAGTTACTGCAGAATAACATTCCCAAGATAGACCAACAACCACAGTTGAAAGGAAGTGTTCAGTCTTTAACACGAGATTTACCGAGGATATCAACGTCAGGATTGATACAGAATTTCTCGTCTTTGTTAAAGGAAGGAGAGATTACTAGATTTACTAAAGAAGAACAGACGAAAGTATGTTGTATTTTAACAACTGCTGAGTATTGTTTGGAGACTACCCAGCAGCTTGGCGAGAAGCTCAAGGAGAAAATTGATAGAGAACTTGTTGATCAGATTGATTTTACTAATGAGCAAGGGCATTTCCAAGGGGTGATTGTGAATTGTATACAAATTTTAGTTCAAGATTTGGAGAATGCTTGTGAACCTGCATTAACCACAATGTCAAAGGTAATTTATTACATGGTCCTATAAATATGCAATTTAAATTTAGTTCAATGAGTGAAATTAGCTGAACTAAATTAATTTCTGTGTGCTCAATTCAAATCTGTAAGCCATTTTTATATTTAACTTTCTTTAAAATTATCAAACTTCTTGTACCTTGATTGGATTCATAACGTTGACCTCGGGTAACGTGAATTATTAAAATTTAGGCAATTTAGGAATAGATCCTGATCTATTTAGTGAAATGACGAACGAATTATTTCAAATTGTTTGAGAGTAAATAATTCTCAAAATCAACTTTAGCATCTAGACTATTAGGTAATACCAAATATATCATTACATAATTGTCAATGATTGGATAACTGCGTCAATATAATTGGATTATTCTTGCAGAAAATTGTTTTCACATTAGACTCTTTTATTTTGAACTACTACTTAAATGCCAATATGTTATTGCTTACTTTCAGATTCAATGGCAAAACATTGATAGTGTTGGAGATCAGTCTCCTTATATCACAGCACTCACCACTCACTTCAAGACAACTGTTCCTATAATACGCCATTGCCTCAGCAACTCCAAAAAATATTTCACTCAGTTTTGCATTCGGTTTGTTAATTCCTTCATTCCAAAGTTTATTCAGACAATTTACAAGTGCAAGCCCATTAACACTGAAGGAGCTGAGCAGATGTTGTTGGATACACACATGCTGAAAACAGTTTTGTTTAATTTGCCTTCGATTGCGTCTCAGATTAATAGACAGGCTCCAGCACCTTACACAAAAGTGGTGAATAAAGGTATGTCTAAAGCTGAGATGATTTTGAAAGTTGTAATGACTCCAATTGAGCCAAATAAGGCCTTTGTGGATCAGTACCTTAAGCTATTACCAGACGCACAGCAAGGCGAGTTTGTGAAGATTCTTGAGATGAAAAGTATAAAAAGACAAGAGCAAGCTGTTTTGGTTGACTTGTGTAAAAAGATTGAGCATAAGAATTAAGGATTATTTATATGAGGTACTTATTGTTTTTGTTATCTAGTTTAAATATTTTATCTAATTAGGGAGTTGAAAGAACATTCCATGAAATTTTGCAGAATAAATCATTTTAAATGCTCGTGATTTATTGCTTAGAACTTGAATATATCAACAATATATGTAACATGTCTTACTTTAAGTGGTACCAGGTGTCGTGCTTTCATCAATTAATATTGTTGTGGACTCTGGAGCTAGACAGGAACTGGAACTGGCGGCATCGGACTCATGTGTGGCCCGAATGGACTCATTGGCGCTGGGACTACCGGGGCCACTGGTGGAACCCCAAAAGGGGCCACCGGTGCGACTGGGGCCACTGGTGGAACTCCGAATGGGGCTACCCCAAATGGATTCACCGGTGCAACTGGGGCCACTGGTGGGAGTCCGAATGGGGCTAGTCCAAATGGGTTCATAGGTCCAACTGGACCCATTCCCCCACACATCGGAGGCATTGCTGCCATAGGCATACCTGGTAGAGCTGGCATTCCTGGAAAGGGAGGCGTTCCTGGCAAAGGAGGCATTCCTGGTAAGGGAGGCATACCTGCCATCATTCCCATTCCACAACCCATGGCTCCAAAAGGGCTCATCATTGCATCAAAGTGAGGAAAGGCACCCATTGGACTCATCAATGGGTCAACGTGAGGAAAAGCACCCATTGGACCCATCATTGGATCCCACATGCCACCGAATGATCCCATCATCCCAGCGAATGGTGCCATTGCACCCAGGCCATAGTGTGCGGATACTTTAGGGCTCAATCGAGCAACAGTAAGAAAAATGTTTAGAAGAAGGGGGAGTGAACTCTTCATTTTCATTGTTTTTCGATTTGTTGGAAGATTCTGAATGTTTGCATCAGCACAGGTAACTTTAGGTAGGTTTTATAGAGAACTGCCTGGGAAATTTCCGCCGAAAAAGTATAATTTATTTTGATGGCCTCTACTATTCATAATACGCAATTGAATTTAAGATTATTCAAGCAAGGAATGCGCGTTTAAAAAACAAGTTTCAATATAAAATTGATAGTAAACCATTCTTTTCGTTATTGGCCAATTTTTCAAGATAACGGCATACATTTGTAAGATTGATGATTGATTGTCCATCGCTGTTTAAAGCTTAAACAATGCTCTCATTGATGTTAACATTTATGGGCGTTTACAACATTTTCTACTACATTTACAGGTGGAATTGCAAAATATGTGCAATGTAAGATATTATAATTATAGCCCGCTGTGCAATGCTCGTTGCCATTTGATCAGGTTATTTATCTAATTGGTCAAGTCGACTTTTGCGCAATGATTCGCAATTGCACCTTGGATGATGATGCAGGTGAGTTAAAGTTACACTGTCGTGCACGACTTGCAACATTTATTAATCTGAGAACTTGTCTATCGATAAATGAGTTGAATACGTTGATGCACTAGATAATAAAAGGCTGTATGTAGCGACATTATAGATTTACGGGTTGAAAAGTAATCATCGTGATGGATGATATTTTCATTCATTGATACTACACGCGTGTTATGTATTTATTATGTTTATTGTGTTGCAATTCCTGTTGAAAGGCGTAACTAATAAGACTATGACTCAATAGTATCAAGAATTGTTCTTCATATCAGCAATCATCTAAAAGCAAAATCGATTAACGATGGTATTACAGTGATGGCATCATGCATGCATGCCTAAATCAACAAGGAATACTTTTTTCTAGTTTGGTAGCTGGGCTGAATATGTAGCCAAAATAGAGAAATGAGAAAGAAAGTTTTTGCTCTGATAGTTTGATCACGTGGTAATGCACAACACGAGTCAAGTGATGATTTTGGTGATTTATGATTAACATCAGCAAGTTAAGGCCGATTAGATGATTGGTTTGATGATTTACGCAGTAGCGTAAATGAAAGTGTGTAATGTTTGATTAAACGACACGTGCACATGGTGCAACGATAGGCAAATAGAAGAAATCAATAGTATATTACGCATTGTGCCAAGAAAATTAATCGAAGAAAATCGCAGTAAATTAAAGTAAATTAAATAAGTTTCAACAAAATAAGCACGTGAAATTGATGAATTTGTAAAAATTGATTTTGAGTTGCTCTCCCCACCTCGCACAATTGCTATAAGTATATACCGTTTACAAGTTCAACTCAGCGTTTTCTCAATAGTGAATGCATTAACATCATTATAGATTGCTCTTGTATAAATCTAGAGACAATTGGTGGAGCATCTGGAGTAGTAGTGACAGCGAGGTGCATATTCTCGGGACACGAGTTCAAATTTTGTTGGAGGTGTACTTAATACAATATATATTCCCACAGAATTCAGTCCCAATAACTAATATAGCTAATACTGCAAATACGGTGTCGGTAATCGGCATGGTTGCAGTACGCATTGTTGGAGTATTTACGTTTCTATTAATTTGCCTTGTCATACAACTCTCAATTCCGAAATAATTGTAATAAAGTGGAATAAATTATCTATAAAAAATGAAATAACGAATAAACTTATAAAACTAGGATTATTCTCTCATAGTCTTTGTAAAACATAATATTGTTATGTACGTACGTTCTTAAAGTTGACAGACACTTTTTGTTCATTAGATTTCTACGTGGCGCGAAAGATGATGAGCCATTCTTTTAGAGTGGCAAAATAAACTTAATACTTTTAACAATGTGAAATTCTTTTTTATTATTTGATGATGTGAATAATGAATGAATATCTCTGCACCTTTCAAACAACTTTTCTTTGAGCAATTTCCAAGTGCAACACATAAATTTCACTTGATTTTTTTTTTATGTTTCTGCAGAAAACATGGTAATTAATGAAGAAATATTCAATTTATGAATAGCATATATTTGAGTTTAAATTTGCTTTGGTTGAACGTAGAAGTTGAGGGGAGATGTATGCTGATTTTCGTATAAAATTTCTAACTCCTAATATTATCTAAAGAAGGCCATCATAGATTATAGGGAGCAAAAGTTGATTCACCGAGTATAGAAAACAGAATTGTGGTAGGACAAGCAGTTCAAGTGGCAGCCGAATAGTTGATATTGTTTGTAACACTTAACACGAATCGCTGGAAGCACAAATTCACGCGAAAACATAAACCATCATCATGAATAATGTTTGTTGGTTACAGCAAGTTATATAGCGTAGTTATAATATTTTAAAAAAAATTCAGATGAAGCGAATTTCTCTGTTTATATTGAAACAAATTTTTAACATAATAATTGAAATAAGTTTTTCAAACACATTAATTACGGCTCTAAATTATTCTATTTTAATCTGAGATGTTGTTTATATGGCTAATAATAGGTACAATATTTATTGTACTAAAATAGGACAAAGTGCATTTGAAAGGAGAGTTGGTCTTTTTATTGCAGAATTAATGTGCGACAAATTTTTGAAACAAATAGTTTTTCTACGCGTATAAAATGAACGAGATATCTGAACTCAATTCTGTTTTCTGTAATTAACATCATGTGTAAGATGTGTAATGGAAACTAAAACCTCTGCTTCATATAATGCACTTTGTTTTATTCTTATTTGAGAAGTATGTTAGATGATATTAACAGTTGAAAGTTATGTTGCAACTGTAATTACTGATTTGTATACTTTTACTATATCCCAAAAAACAGCGAAAGAATTTTAAATTTATTAACAACAAATACTTAACTTTTGAGTCTAATAATTGCTTTCAAGTAACTTCTTTTGGTTGAAAATTGCGAAGTTAACTTAAAAACCGGAATTTTCTTTGATTAATTGTCTTGTCACAATGTGTAATATACTGTTGATTTTCTCTTTCATTTGCCTATCGTTGCACTACGTGCACGTGTCATTTAATCACATATTACACACTTTCTTCAGCATCATCCTCTTTCTTTTACGCTCCTGCGCAAATCATCAAACTAATCATCTAATCGACCTTAACTTGCCGGTGTTAATCATGAATCACCAAAATCAGCACTCGGCTCGTCTTGATCAAACTATCAAAGCGAAAACTTTCTTTATTCATTTCTTTATTTTGACTACACAAATTCCAATAAATAATCAGCCCAGCCACAAAATATGAAAAAAAAAAAAAAAGTATTCCTTGTTGGTTTATTCATGGATGATGCTGGTGGATGATGGATAATATAAGGAATGAAAGTGTCTGTTGGAGAAAAGAAGAAAAATATTTAGCTATGATTGACTTTCATACTTTGCATACGCGCGTCGAATTCCTTAACAAACATTCATGTATGTTTGATTCATGTGCGATATGTACGAATCTCTCTCGTAACTTGAAATTATCGAATAATCATGTCAACCGTACGCAAATGATAAATATTATTGTCAATGTAAACCATTCAGCGTCATATTTACGCAATCTAACATTATTATTTAAATTTAGAAGACAAAGCGCTAGAAATGCGGTTGAAATGAAGCCTGAGATTGGGGAACTAAAAACAATGAATTTGCAACAATCTGGAGTAACAAAGTGTTTCATTAGTTATTGAGTAAACTTTGCATTGTTGAGTTAATTGAGTTGAATTAATTCAAACGTTGAATTGCAATAAAGTAGCTTGACTAATTTTTCTTGTGGTTTTGAAAAAGAAAAAATCTCTCAGGTTATTCCGACTCAATTGTATTCATGAGTCAATTGACTCATTGAAGAAGTCAAGAAAGTCTCCATGAGTATTCTCTTAGTAAATTAGAATGCTATGTGCAAGCATGTAATAATAGTGAATGACAAATGTGTAATAATTCTGCTCAATTGGAGCTGGAAAAGTGAAATTGAGGAGAGGAAATTTTGATAATTGCAAAACTTGTTTAAAGGAAATGAACACTCAAGATGAGAAATTACAAACAATTGACATCCGTATTTATATGTTAAGTTAATAATACACATAATACGATAGATTGTTAGATGTGTCAGATACATCATACAAGTGATATAAATTCACTTGGGACTCGATCACTATTCATTAGTAATAAAAAAAACTATAAGAACATCATTTCATTATGTATCATACTAAAGAAAGCAACATACTGAAAACTGCATCCTATTAAGTGAATATTAGTAAGTGTATAGTATCAATCAATCAACATTTTGCAACCACACTCAATAATACTCTTAGCGGTAGAAAATGATTTCCTTATTTTAACCGAATTGTATCGGAATAAAATTGAGCAAACTGTTATTTTTTTTGCATATTTTACTAATATCCTAATATCAATTAAAATAATAATAGAATAAAAGAATAATAGAAAGAGCAGAAGTTTGTTCTTTTCCTGCCAATAATAGAATTGATCATCAATGAATTATGGCAAAATAATTCAATTATAATCTCAGAAATAATTTAGTTGTCAATAGCAGTTGATTAAAAAAATCCCTTGATTAATTCCGTAACAACGTTCCTATCGTTATAAGTTGATGTTTATGAATGAATACAAACAAGATTCAGATTCCAGAAATGTCATTATAATGAAGTATGTAAGAATTGTGATGGCTTATAATTTGTATTGAGCAATATAAGAAGAATGAGACTCATCTTATACCAATTAATTTAGAATTATTCCTAGTTTATTTTGTTATAAATTTCGTCACTTATTTAATAAAATTGAACCTTAGGTTTTTATTCCTTCTACTCTAGAAGAAATGTTAAAATTCCGTTTGTAAGTCTAAACAATTCCCAAAACATACACCTAATGTTTATGTTTATAAGACAGTCTATACTTTAGATTACTAGACTAGATCCAATCGCTTTTGCATTTTGTATTCCATTCAAATTCTTATCAGTGAATCCATCGATGTAAATTAGTTTCTTTGCAGTTCGCAAGTGGTCGGCTTTCCGCAAGCAATCTCAACGACATGGAAATACAATGTACGCCAATTGATTGCTTCCTGGTTGAGTTCCCACTACCTGCTTCGGCTGCTTTGAAATGTGTATTGCAATCGCTCATCACTGCAAAAGGTGATAGGTCAGCGTTGTGTCCGCGCTCGCCTTCGTTTCACTTCACCTCTTTACTACCTGAGTTGCGGAGGATTAATAAAAATCCTGCATGTGCGGACTTTACCGCAAAAGTACTCTCGCACTCTCGTACTTTCACTCTTGTACAGTTGTAGACTTCTTCATTTTCTCTAATATACCTGGAATTACTTGCATTTTGTTGAGATTTTACCAATCTAATCACTAATTTCAATTAGTTCAATTAATATTACGAATGATGTTAGTTGAATAACTCTGCAATGTTGCAAAGAACAAAGCGAGTAATTTTTAGATTTTTATGTCAAGTCACTACAAAAACATAAATTACACATAAAGTACAAAAGATATTTCAATTTTCTAAAATGAACCAGGAACTATATTAAATACTGAACCAGTTTCTATTTAATAATATTGTAAATTATACGAAAGTATATCTCAAAACTGTTGTTTTACTTGTATTTTACTCGGAGATATAAGTCAATACCAGTCTTGGATCTTTTCATTTATTTAAATTTAAAATACTTTCAACTGGTACTTTTAAACAAAATGAGCATGTTTGGAAGAAAACAAATGTTTACTATGTTGTGGTTGCAATAGAGTTTCTGTATTCTGTGCTTTCTAACTTGATTACCAGCCTGCCTCCAGTGACTATTCTTTCCATGCAAATTTATGTCACTACAAAAATATAAATGACTCATAAAATACAACAGACATCATTGTGGAATAGTAAATTTCCGATTGAGATGGCGTTAACGGTATTTGATCAATCATAATTTTATAAGAAAACGGATTTTTCAAAATTTGCGAATCATCGATTTAGTGTTTGGCCGAATTTTAGTTGCAATTTGATATATTGTCCCATTACTTCCGTAATTATTGTTAGATCATTTAGTTGTCTCCAATAACAATTTGTAAATAAATACCGAAGAAATGTGTGAAAACATGATTTGTTTATCTTTAATAGTTCCAAAGTTATAAGTTCTCAAAGTGAGAATTTGTGAAAAACTGCAGACGCTGATAGGAATGCCAATTCCAAACAAATATACATTTGGAATGAGATGATATTGATAGTACTTTACTTTTATCACTAAAAAATGTATTCTAATTAGAATTTATTACGTCTACATGTTTACATTTAGAATTTTAACGTTGTGAAGTTGGCATTAACAACCTTATTAGTAATTTATATAAATTCATGTTTAGATTTTAGATTAATAAGTGTTCATTGCAGAAGAGACAGAAAAACAGTCGTCAAGGAATAATTAAAGAACGAACATAAATTAAATTGCAAACTTATACAACTAATAAAATCATCAACAACTCATAAATATTGTTATTTATGACAATATATATATATATATATAATGACAATTTATAGTTTATAACAATACAATTCTTTAAAATATATCAGAAAGTACATTTGCATATAATAATGTTAGTTTCTTAGTAGTGTGTAATTGAAATTGAGCAATATTTTGAAACAAAAGATGAGTAATAAGATAATAATAATATGAATAAGTATTCTCCACAATAATAATTAATTCAATTTAAATTCAAAGAAATACCTTTGTGTAAATTTGTACTTTAGTTTCTATTTCAGGATGAAATTAATTATTTTCAGGTTTATAACACTAATGATTACGATATATTGTTTAATGGTTATTAATTGCCCATCAGCAATGATTATAAACCAATGTTTAATTGGTTACAACTTGATTTTATTTATTATCATTTAATTAAATAACTCATGCATCGTTTTTTTTTTTTTATTTCCAAATTGCCATATTGAAAATGATTATTGTAAACTTTACCAAACGTGTAATTATAATTTTCATGCTGTGTTATTAATGCTGGAACTCTTTACATCCAATTCGATTCGCTAGATTTCCTATTCAACATCAGCATGCTCTCCTCTCTTCGCCTAAAATGTTTTACATTCTACATCAACATTTTTACCGCTAAACATTTAGATTCTAGATGTGCAGACATGGTGATTATGATGCGTTAAAGTTCAGTTTAGAGCAAACTTATTTTCAGAAAAGCAATCTTGATTTGCAACATCAAATTCTTTTCCGATTTATACCGTTTTAACAATTTCGACGTTGCGTAAGCAATTTTAGTAAATGACGGAGAATATTTGAGTTGATTTTTATTTTAAGGATGAATGAAGTATAAGAAAAATAAGCTCAGTTAACTAGTTCCAAAGATTGATCAAACAAAGGCCCCAAATAAAGTATAGATTAGGCCAGAATAAAATAAACATTAATAATTCCCAAGTCACAAATGATATTTCAGTTCGGTCAGAATGTGTTTGACTATGCCCATATATGCCTTAAAACATCAGTCGCAAAAATGAGTAAAAATCGAATTTCAACTTTTTGACTAAAAAAATTCTATCTCCAAAACTAAATGCGCCAAAAAAAATTGGAATACTAGTGTCGTATTGAGCAACTGATACTTAATCTAGTGAACATACTTTCGTTTCATTCCAAACTAATAACTTCGAAACTATTAAAGATAAACAAATCATGTTTTCACACATTTCTTCGGTATTTATTCACAAATTGTTATTAAAGACAGTTAAATGATCTAACAATAATTATGGAAGTTATAGGACAATATATCAAATTGGAACCAAAATTTGGCCAAACCCTAAAATCAAAATTAAAAAAAAAAAAAACGATCGACGATTCGATAATTTTGGAAAACCTGCATTCTTAAAAAATCGTGATTGATCGAATGCAGTTAATGCTCTCAATCGGAATTTTGCTGTTCCACAGTGTAATTGTTTTAAATTGTTATTACTCTATGACTTTTTGAAATTATGTTTATATGTTATTACGATGTTGTGCAAGCTGCTGGGAATAATTTAAGCATCAATATAGAAAAGTATATTATAGATTCTAATTTATAGCTGCAAAAACAAAATTTTAAATTCACAATGTAAATTTATGAAATATTAAGTTGAAAGTTTCGGTTAACTTAGAATAAAAATCTATAAAGTCGCGAATCATGTAACAGTAAGTATATTAGATACTATTTTTTTTTTTTCAATTCTATAATATATTAAATAAAGCAAAGATTGCTGATTTCTTATAACTTTCATGCAACATAAATTAATAATTGCTTTGGATTTGATCAAATTTATGAACATAATTTTAAAACGAATTTATCTATATATAGATAATAATAAATACCATACCTAATATCATTAAAATTCTTAATTTTTAATTAGAGCAATTCCGTAAATTTCTTCTTAACTATATACTTTCTCATCCCAATATTCCATGTTGCATAAGTCTACTACTACTAAATCATAATTTCACCGAGATATTCCAAGTACTACAAATTATAAGTAATCAGCAATGCATTAATGTAGGCGTTGTAACTGTTCCGCACTCACATTTGGTTTGAAATGTTTTCGGGCAATTGACGATTAATTTCAGCACGCAGTTGATTGCGCCTGGATGCATTAAAATTACTTAACATTCTTGATTAAAAGCTGCGTGTGCGTTTAAGTTAAGTAAATTTTAGCTCTCCTAATAAACGGTTTGGGAAGAAACGCAGAATACTGCGAGGAGGAAGTAAGTGTATGTTGCGCGCATTCTTTGTTTTGCTATTCTCGCTATAGATTATAGTACTTTATGTGGTTTGATTCGTTAGAAGTCGGGTGAAGTCAAGCGGAGTAAATGTCAAATGTCAAATGAAGAATGACCATCGAAGCAACAAGTCATTCTAGCATCACCCCTAGTGGTAATAAATGCAAATGAATTAAATTTACTCTTAAAAATGGTATAATAATTAATTGAAATGTTATAATTCTATAAGCATCCAGTGACATAAAGAGCAATAATACATCTTAATTTTAATAGGTTGTGCTCGTTATTGAAACTTTCAAAAACAAACAAATTTCCAATCGAGATGGCATTAACGGCATTCGAAAGCACTGATGTGAAGTTTACTAAATGTTTTAAATTTTACTTTATATTTTCTAAACAAACAGCTCAGCAAGCTGCGTTCGTTGCGCGCAACTAGAGTCGAATCATTCGAACTGTCGCGTGAATAAGTAAAAAAATCGAGTTTAAATTTTTCGAATAGAAAAATTCTATCTCAAAAACTAAGTGCGTCAAGAGAATTGGAATACAAGTGTCGTATTAGACAACTCATACTTAATCGGGCATTCATATCAGCGTCTGCACCTGTTCACAAATATTCATTTTAATAACTTATAAGTTTGCAAACATTAAAGATAAACAAATTACGTTTTCACTTATTTCTTCAGTATCTATTCACAAATTGTTATTGGAGACAGCTAAATCAAAGTTTAAACAAAATGGTCGACGACTTGGAAATTTCGAGAAAATCTTGATCGGAAATTTGCAATGTTGTTATATTTTACGCTAATTTAAAGCAAACACACGTATTGCTTCAGTTAATATTTAATTAATATAAAAGTGTTTTCATTTCATATGTGGTAATTGTTTTACTTTAATATGTCGAACGGTAATATTATTATAGAAATGACACAAATTGTATGAATATTTCTAAATTTA
>JAODIE010021353.1:0-38782 GCA_027575565.1 Diploeciton nevermanni
AACAGTTCAATGTAGAAGTAACTTAAAAACTATATAAATCGTAAACATTCACAAATTATTCCTATACTGAAGAAGGCAACAAGCCATAAACGATTTACAAATCAATATTAAGTAAGTGCTATAGTAAAGTTTTATCAATATAATGAATCTTACACACTTCGTAACCATACTCAACAATACTATTAATCATCAATTGGCAAGCAAGAATCAACTTTTCTCGATGGAGCATTCCGCAATAGGGACGAGCAACCCGTGGCTCGTTAAACATGTTCATACGGCTCGTCAAGCATTTCAAAAATTCAAATTGACGACTTACTCCCTGCTCGACAACTTGTTCAAACATGCAATACTCGCCAGTCGGTGCTTGTTTGTTTACTTTTGTACCATAAGCAGTCAGACGGGAGAAGTTGCAAATCTTACGATACCTTGTTTATATCATGAACATAATAAATTGTATTTCTGCATGGATGAAGCCTTCTTTGCAGAAGTCAGTCATAACTTATTAGGTCATTATTAAGTTGAGTCTACCGCGAACTGATTGCTCATCACTGGTGTAATTGATGTTTTTTTTTATAAATCTTATTGTTCATTGTTCAAATCGTAATTGATGCTGTTTACGATAGACTGAAGAATTTGTTTCTCTCGCACAGCTACGTGTATGCAATATTATTGTGAAATAGGGAATATTATTTTTTTTTTATTCATAATTTAAGTTTTAATGAAGTAACTCTACTTAATTCTACCTTAATTTTTGAGCAATGTCGGGTAGTGAAAAATTCGATTTTTATCATATTTTTTGTTCATTTTTGCTCTTATTGTGTCGGTTGATTTCTAATTCAACTTAAAAGTTTTGGCCTCAAATTTGCTCGTTAAACCGTTTGGCAGTAATAACGGTCAAACAAAGTGATAGAATTACCTGTTTCATAATCGAGATATTCTTGGGTATTAATTAGGTACTGTATTGGTACGAAAATATGATTAATTTTGTTAAGGGAGTGGTTGTAAGATATGGCAAATTATCGGAAAATACGTTAATTCCAGTTTTTCTAATACTGTAATTCTATTTAATCAATTTTGATATCTACTTGCAATTACCCTTTGTTTTACTGAAATCCGAATTTAGTTGCATGGCTTAGTAATTTATACTTTATACTTAATAGAACCAAACCGAGTGTCGTCTAATCACGTTGTATAAAAAAAAATATAAATTAAAGAATTATTGATTTGGTAGAATTATCTATTGAAGGAAATTTTCGATTTGCAATTTTCCTTTTTCCCCTCTCTAGCAATGAAATAAAAACTAGTTTTGCTACAAGAACTCTTGCTGCTGGCAAGCCGGGTGGGCGCTCAAAAGAAGAGGCACTAACTTTATTTGTAACACCTAACGAACGAGTAAGGCAGCTGCGCGTACGAGGCCATTGAGATTGTGTTTGCATTGCAACTGCAATTGGGTTGCAACGAGCCAATTCTGCTTGTTTTACACTCCTGCAAGTTCGTTGCGGTTTATGGCTGACCGAGAAGTGACTACGGAAAAATTGATAAGGCAAATTGCCAGTTGGGCGCTTAACAGAAACTAGCAGATTATTGTTTTAACTGAAATCAAAATACAATTCCAGTTGTCTTCATAATTTAGATAAGAATAAGAATTGAATGTAAGATACTAAATTTTAGATTTAACTAAAATTAATACTAATTTGGATGAAGATAATAATATATAATAATAATAATGTGTTACTTGTTATTCTTTATAGAATTGAAATATATTTGGTTGTTGAAAATTAATCTGTTATAAGATTCATACGTCAGTAAATATTCTATATTTTACACTATATAGATCAGTTTAATAATAATTGAAGGTAATTAATTAGTATGTTAATTGTTTATTTATTTGAAGCATTGCAAAGTATACTAAAAATAATAATATATTTTATAGGAATTAAGTAATACCAAGAATAAGATAATACATCAGTTTAATAATAATCTTATTACACAATTTTACTAATATTCTTTTTAGTAATTCTCATCGGCTTTTAAAAACTATTGCAAAATTCATATTATAATTAGTTAACTTTCTTGAATGAATCACGTCCTGTGTAACTAGAATATTAAGTGTTTTTCTCACTTTGGTAATATCTAGTAATAACAATGTTAGCCTGCCTTTTAGTATACATAAGTCGAATGAGCTTAAACCTAAAAATCGCACACAAAAACAATCTCAGCAGCGCCACTTAATGCCAAACAAAACAATTCTATCAATACAAATCAGGTATAGTTTTAGTTCATTTAATTGTTGAAACTTATTTTTTTCTAAGAAAACTACACGATAATTATTGAAACCAATAGGAATAATTGAAATTACATTAGATGATTACATGTAAGAACCGTTTTAATAAAAAATGTTATCACATACTCAACCATCGCCGCCGCGTCGCCTTCATCGTTAATAAACCAATTTGAATTTCAATTGCAAAATACGGTAAACAAACTGTAGTGATTACAAAATAATTGCGTTAGGTATTCATGAAAATCAGCGCGGTTGTTGTCGACGCGCGCTGACGTGCGCTGTGGGTGGCATCGGCGGCGGCGGCAGCGGCGGCGGCGGCGCTCCGGACGCGGAAACACGTCGCGCACCAGCCGAGCGCTTGCAGTCGCCGTTCTCGCGCTACGACGTTCGTACCACCGGGGGCGTAGAGTGCGCGTGCAAATCGGAAAACTTGCGAAAAGTCGAGCGCCAATTCGGCTGCGTGTGTGTGTGTGTGTGTGTGTGTGTGTAGGGGGTGCAATAACTTTGCGGACTTTGAGTGCTGCGGCATGTGTTGTTTGGAATAAAATATCAGCACAGGACATTAAAGGAGCACAAGACGCACCAGGTAGATGAATATTTTATTACTCCGGGCTATTAACATTCGTTTGTGTTTCAATTTGTTAATTTTGAATTCATATTTTTATGTCAAGTTGCTCGTATACAAGTTGCAAAAGTGAGTTGGAAGTATTGGTTAAATAGATAGGAATTTTTGTTTGCACACTTGGTATACACATTTCAAATTCATCCCCGCATTCGGATGACGTTTGTTACGCCAGAATTTATTAGTGTTTTTCTTCCATTTGTGTTCAGCCGTGTTTCGCTCGTTTTTCATATCTTTTGACACGCATTAAGATATATTCACGCTCATTACACATCTCTCGCGTTGGGGCTCATCATGTTCTTTCATTCGCGATTTGCAAATATAAATTCAACCACTTTATCTTAAAGGTTTAGATAAATATTTAAATCTTAACTCAATTTTAATTGAATATAACCGCTTTTAATGGTAATTCATTATATGGTTATTGATATTTTTATGTTAAATATTTAGAATTAAAATATTGATTTTATAACTGTAAACTATTGAAAAATTAGAATGTAATTGCTTGTTTAGAGTATATTCCAGTTTATTTTTATGGAATATAACACAAAAACTAGTTTAATATTAAATCTAGTTTCAGATTCTTTTAGCAGAATTTTAAAATTATCTAGAGTTTTGCTAAGCGTTACTTTACATACAATCACGAATCCTAAATTTGCGTTTGCATTTCTTCACTTGTAACATACATTACTTAACTTTCTTGCCGTTAAATATGATTGTAATAAATTTTAATTCAGTTTTTTGTAAATTTCAACCAATGTTTATTCTCGCTAATGCACCTCTGACTTGGTCGAATTTGGTCGCAGCAATTAGTCAATTTTCAGCGTCGCAATTCATTTGTAATGTAAATAAATAAATGAGTTTCCACTGTTCGGCTGGCAGCTGAATGACGTAAACGGCGCGGCGGGAAAAATTTAAATATTTGATTTAATTCAATTTGATTGATGGGCGGTGGAAGGTGTAACAGCTGGAGTTGCTGGCCGCGGCCGCTGGCGAAATTTGAATAGTCAAATGCAAGTACAACACGAAAGTACAATATTGATACAGTTAGGTTGGGGATTTGCCGTTCTTTGCAAGTAGTCCAAGAATTAACACGGAGCTGCATCCAGAGCAAGACATTTTATTAAAATTTGTTTAATTTCGCTGAGTTTTGCCAAGAAAAGTTCAGTTATGACTTGGGAACTTAATTTAAAAAGGGTTGACTTAGAGCAGAAATAATATTTACGCAACTACGTTGCTATAGCTTTTTGCAGAAAATAGAAATGGCAAAGGAATAATTATTCCTTAGAATTAAGATTAAATTACAAATATTAACAACTAGAAAATATTAACTTGCAGGTTGTTAATTTAATGTAATTCTATAAAACTTTAGTATAATTAGATTAATTTATAATTTGAACAAATACAATGCAATACCTACGAATTTAAAATTGTTTATTAACCAAGCTAATCATTTATTATTTAATGACTTCAAATCTAATTTATTAAAAAATGAATTTAAAATTTACATATTATATTTTACAACATACTAGTTTTTACCATAGTTCTCGTGGTATTCGCCCCGCATTCAATTGTTTGAATAACAATTTAAATCATATTCTACAGCTTTCTACACACTATGTGCAACCCCATTAACTTCTGTAAACCCAAAACGCAATTATTTCAATATCCCAGCGCCAGCAACAAAACCACTTCAATTTCACATTGTTGTAAAATAAATTGAACGCTGATGAATTTTCTCGTCGGCCGCCACCCCCTACCGTGGTCATGTATCACGCCATCGCGCATAATAAGTAAAAACTATTTTTGTCCAGCGCTTGACTGCAATATTTTATGAGGCGCGCAATTAAATGTGCGATTGTTGCCAGCTGATAAGTGTGCCACTCGCCGCCTCCGCTTGATTTGTTAACTGTGAAACAAGTTGCCGAACTAGTGGTGGCACACACGTCGGAAATATACAAAGTTGCGGATTATGAAGGTTTACAAAGGGAATTAATTGATTTTGAGGTTGGTAAAACTTGTTGTTGAAGACTGCCTGGGAGCGCAACCGATTACCAACTCTAATAATACATGGTGTAAAAGTTGGTAATCCCTGTATGCAAATTTAGTTGCATAATTCTTCAAATGGGTGATCTAATTTACTTACGGCTACATATTGTTTGTGATATATCAGATTTGATTTTGTTTCGTTAGTTGTGATCTTTGCTTTGAATTTAAATTCGGGTGTAATTTAATTAACGCTTGGTTAAGACGAGTTTTACGACTTTGGAAGATACTTTTGAGATGCAATTCACTTAAATGAACCTTTATTTAAATACACATTGTTTTTCAATGTACTTAGCATACATTATCTTCTCTTCTTCGTCGTTCACAATGAAATTCCACACAAATTTTCTCTTTATTCCTAAAATAAATTATTCAAATTGTATAATTAAACTAAATTAATTTACCGCGTTAATTACCAATGTAGTAACCAGCATGAGAGACGGCTCTTCGAGCGCATTAAATATGATCAATAGGTTAATGGATTATGTCGGCTTTCTGCGAGCTTGAGGCGGAGGCGCCGGGCACTCAAGACGCATCGATCAACCAGTATAAATTCAATTAAAAAACTCCCTGATTCCATTTAGGGTATGCTGAGTCGGGTTTGCCAGAAATGTCAGAAGTTATTTGCCGTTATGCTGGTTATCGCCGTGATGGCCTTCATCATCGCCACCCGCCAGACACGCGCCAAAAATAAAGCGGCTTTCTTATCGTCCTGCTCCGCGCGCCAGGGCGATATGTCAGTACATATAAAAATTAATCTGCCGCCGTCGTGATTATCGATTGGGATGCTCTTCATGTGATCCGTATCGGCAGCGTTTTTTTTTGCGTCCGTAATGTCAGTCAACTCTAGTTGTCTGGCGTGTCGTGCGGGCAGTATACATTATAGATGCGGCGTGTTCTTTTTTAATAAGGTGCGAACAAGCAAAGTTTTGTTTGGCGAAATTGGCTGTTACGCTCGACTGCATAAGTTTGCATTAAACGCGGTGGTTTTTCGTTGCGACGCTAGTTTACGTTTGGCCCAATGCAAATGACTGTAATTAAATATTAAATTGGCATTATTGGATCGATAACATTCTAGAACGCTTCATCAGGCACTAAAAGCGCTTAACGTGTTTGTTAAAACTTTCAATTGCGTCCTATGAGACCTGAAATGGAATTAGGCTTTTAGTAACAAACAGTGCGTGCAAAATAGAGTTGTCAAATTCATAGCTGCAGACGATTTGGAACAGTAAATAGAATTTGTGGTTACAAGATAAAATCTAGTTGGTTGAAAAACCAGTAAAATAAATCAAAACATCCGGGACATTGAAAATAAAATTTTGTTTTACCATTGTACGAACATTCTAGTTCGATTTGGCGCGTGCGTACAAATTACATCAATTTGACGATACAAGCATTCCCAATATATTGCTCAATCAATATGTATTTTTATTTACTAATGTTTTTTCAATGTAATATTTATTTTATTGGTTTAATTCTAAGCAACTGTTAAAAAATATAATGAGGTAGGCAACCAATTAATGCTAAAACGCTATTCTTATTAAGAAACAATAATTCTAACCAAATAGCTGTTATCAACCAAGCTTAGGTTTATTTAATTGTACTTGCTCTAGTTGACACCAGAGGTATATTCAACTGTGATTCGACAAAAGCGCTTAACGGATTTCTAACATTCTTTATAATTTTCTACGTTTTATAGTTTCAAACATGACTATTTTAAATCAACAAAAGTGCGTTATCTTAATGATTAATTTAATATTAATCCTATTAGGTGACAGTATTTTTGTAACAAAGTAAAATCAATGTATGGAAGTAAATGTAGAGAAAACAGAAAAAAAAACATATTCAACTCAGTTCGTATGCTGGTAACATTACAGCATTGGATCATAAATAATAAGTTGCTTAATTTGGCCGTTAAGAACCAAAATTGTTCGTTAAACGACAGCCGCAGCTAAAAAATGTAAATGAACTGCCCTCACAGTGCATAACGCCCAAAAAAAGAACCGGGCGTTAAACTGCCCGGAAGAGCACACAACACGCTTGCTTAATGCAGCACTAAAATCGGCAGTCGGGTAAAAATTGTCACCGGCTAACGCACCAGACAAAACAAAAAACCGTAGCCACTCCAATTAATCGTACATTACAACCAAACCGGGAAAAAGTTTAAATAATCAATTTTTCATTCATCCCAAAGAGTTTAACAAGACGGAGTTAGCATGCAAAGATCTAACTTTTGCAATTTCACACTTAGAAAAGGACTAATTGTCAACTAATTGGACTTGAAATGCGATAGTTAGATTACTGTCACCCTTAAAAATTGCATACTCCATATCATCATCATCAATCTGAATCACTTTTATACCTAATTTCTGATTGTAGCGTATCGTGGTGTGCAGCCATATCGGTCATAAACCGACACCGTGCTTGACCTCCCCCTACTAGTTACTTAGTAGCTGCGCCGTTTTTTTTTTTGTTGTGCTTGGTTTTAACTACAATGCTTCTAAGAACGGAGTTGTTGTCGGAGATCAAACCCGCGACTCACTGATTCGTAAGCCAGCGTGCTGCCATGTGTGCTACCGGAGCGGTTAAAATTGTTTTCCTGCTGTGGGTCGAGCACACTAACCCCGGATTAACAAGCATAAGCATACGTACAGCACCAACGTGAGTTCTTCCTACTTAAAACAAACATTAGCAATTGTGGCAAGATAATTTGAAAAACACGTTTTTAAACTGTGGTTTTCGCCCAGAAATACAAAGTAAATTCTGGTGTACGTAAAAGAAAGAAAGAAAACCTATTATTGCATTATGCAATAGTATCACGATAATTACTATCTACTACTATCTAATAGTTACAAATACAATGATTCTAAAATGATTTTTTTGTCTTGTTCGGATAATGAAAATAACAAGCTTAAGCACTCTAAACGTTGAATCCAGATTGATCTGAATCTACAAAAAAAAAACGCAATTAAAATGATTACATATTGCATTCCATGCAGTTTATAAACGTAGATTATAAAGCGAAATGAAGATAAAATTGTACGCAGTGAATGACGCAACTTTTTCCCGGGAAGCAATCAAACTCTAATCGGGCGTAATTATTTAATAAGAACTCGCACAGTGAGTGCGTAAAGATTTATAATTATTATTGATATTGTTGAACGCCCCGCTGGCAGTGCACGGCGCGCCGAGGGCCGCTTGCCGTTAAGTAATTATCGCCGGTCCATTAGGCGCGGAAGAGCGGTGGCGGCGGCGGCGGCGGCGGCGGCGGCGGCGGCGAAGAAAGTCCGACTCGCGGACGGAAAGGCGGACTAAGTGCTGCGAGTGCGGTGGTGTAGAGGCATGCAAAATCGAGCTCTTTAAATTATTACGTTTTATATAATAATCGGCGGCTTTAAATTAACACCGACCGAAAGCGCACGCGGGAGCGTTACTTTGTTTTTATTCATTTAACTGTGGAATGAACAGAAGAAGTGGAATTGGATAATGGTTTATACGCGCTGTAGATTGAAGAAGAATAGGATTAAAATATTTGTGAGATAGGCAACCAATTATACTACATGTTTAATTCGATATAGATATTCAAGCACACATAAGAACAATGAACTTGCTTAATATCATTGCAAACTTATTAAAATTAACACATTCTTGAATTGATTGCATCAAAATATTGCTTGAATAAAGTGACTTTGGTTTTAATTTAATTTAGGCAACTGGTACAAGAAAACAATCGAAATTTCCTTCTTCAAAGCTTTTTCTGAGTGAATGAAAATAATAAACTTGCATAAAGTGCTTCACCCATAGAATTTTTCTTCTGTTATTTTTATATATGTATATCGAAATGCCAGTTTCATTTTCGTTCCCCGACAATTTCTAAAATATACCGGCAAACTAAACTTTTAACTAAGTTTCACGAGTGTGCAGGTAATACAAACGCAAGTCTCCAGCTCAACGGTAATTGAATTACCTGTCGTTCAGCAAAATGATATTTTTACCGTTCCACTTCCACATCTTTTGCCTCACTTAACGACGTCGCTCCAATCGAATGCAGTCGTCGCTAGCGCGCCAGCATCAAGTCGGAAATCAAGTATTACCTAATTGCTTCGAATCGGCCCCATAATAGAAAATACCTTTAGCGTGAATAATTCGCAGCCAGCGTTATTATCGACGAAGACGCGGATAATTCCAATGAATGTCAAAGTTGGCGAAGTGTGATTGTATGCTGCTGGGCGAGCGGCGGCAGCGGAGGAGTTGCAGGCGCGTCCCGCATAGTTTAGCTTCCGAGTGTAAATCCAATTCGTTTAATTAAACGCTCGTCGCGCGTGCATAACATCGCCGGCGTTGACGAGGGTGGCGTGCAGATCTTGAACAGGTGTGTCGTTAGTGGAGGCGTCGCTGGCGGCCGGATCGGAAAACGCTTTGCATAATTTCGGCAATCACCTGTAATGCGTTGCGTGAGTACAATTCGTCAGCTAATTGTACTTGCAAATTTGCAGATACTGAATAATATTCGGTTGTATCGCCGCAGCAAACAATTAATTCATGCTGAAGAATTTCATTTTTATGAGGTTGGGAAATAACGGGATGTACAGGAATTATTAATCTTCAGTTTGGGAAATGTAGATGGCGTTGATATAAAAAAAGATTTGGTTTAGTGTAAATGATCATTTCTTATTAATCTTATACCACTGAGCATACACAAGACAACGAATTCTGCATAGAGAGAAGAATTTGGATAATTCATGTTTTTCAAGACTGAGAAAAACGTTTCTCATATATTATATGTTGTAGTTCACTAGTAATTCATAGATAGCGTAGTTGCAAAATGTGAATTGTTTTGATTTATATTATTAAATCCCATACAAACAATTTTCTAGAGCATTTTAAAATATATTTCACATTTTATACGAGTTATTAATCTAAAAGCTAAATCCGTAAGACAAAAGACGTAACTTCGTCTAAATGCATATTAATAAATTAGTAGGGCATTTGTGCCAAAACGCTATTCTTCTTAACGCTCACCCTCTACATGCAATAACAAAAAAGTTCAACAAGCAATCACGTTCTTCTCGTGTCGTTGTTTTGCCAAGCTACCCTACAAAATGTCCCAACACTCACTTTAAAATAACCACCCAGTTTTGCATTTGTGAGCAGCCCATGGTACAATCATTGCGTGTGTCTTCTCCTTGACGCTTATAGCATCTTAGGCAATAGATTGTAAAGATCCTTTTGCGGCAAACGACCCGTGTGACGCGTCGCGGCAACAATAACATTTTCGTTACTCTCGTGTGGTGCTTGTTTAACTATTATGTGGCGAGTCTGGTGAGCGGCTCGTGGTTCCGCAGTGTTGGCATGAACGGGATGGGGTCAGTGCCACGGCCGGGGCAACGGCGAGCGGGAAGTAATGAGCGCGCATTTTCATTATTATTGACACGCCACTTTCAAATAACCGAGCATTTCTATGTTTCATTGCTTTTTGCACTCCGAAATATTATGTAAAAACACACGCAATGAATGCAAGGAAACGTAGGAAAGATTTTGTTGTTGTCTTAGTATATTAAGTAAAATTTATTTATAAATTTAACTTAAAATTAGTTGAATTACTTCTTTTAATAAAATTACTTGGAATTATACACATTGTGTTGCGCCCTCTTGTAGAGAATAGTCAAAGTATATGCTTTTGTAACCACCGTTTTTAAGTTAATTTGTAATGTACTGGTAATTTATGATTTATTATAACCGGCATATTAACCATTTGATGAATATTATCTAGAAGGCAGGTAATTTCCTTCTAAAGTGAGTTGTTAACACGTTTGATGATGTTGGATTAATTCTAATTGGGATTTAGTAAGTTAGGTGTGTATTATTTTGACACTTTTGACTAACTGTTTTGTCGGTTTAATTGAAATATGTTGGAGACGATGTAAATTCCGTCTCTTCTCATTCTCCCCAACCACAATATTCATGATGTCGGTAGACCACCTATTTGATATTCAACCCTATTCTGTCTCTCAGCCCACCTGCAATCCCTCAAAGCAACCTATCATATTTCATCAGCTTGACGATCTTGGCAGATTCAAACCTACAACTGCCTTCACCATCAATACAACCCTTTTTACGCGCCGCCCCCTTTCTTACACATTACTCCGCTAATAAACGTCAGTCACATTCGCCTGTATTGCAATAATATATGGCAATCACGATCCATATTTTACGTCTATGTCTCATAAACTGCCGCTTATCGATTATATGTTTATGAGCATCTCACTGAAAAGCATGCATTAAATTAATAATGCATTTGGGCTTCGTTTTTAAATGCTGAAAGATGCGGGTATCGTTGTACATTTTACTAGTAACAACGGCATTAGCTTGATGCAAGAAAATATTTTGTTTGCTTGTAAAATTGAATAGGTTATTATTGTAGAATAACTTATGCAAGCAGTGAATGGTTAAAAATAAATGACATAAGGGAGGCTAAGTATTGTTTCTCACGCAGGGCGGCGGTGAGACTGAATTCTTTATAGAGCTGGTGCTTCTGCGGCGTTCACCTAGCCGTAACCTCCAAGTTTATTTACACGAGGTTGATAAGTAATATAAAACTCTGTGATCCTCATAAAAATGCATGTTTTTCTCCCATTATATTACGGCCTCTGGGAGCATGGATCACGTGTCGGAGCAAGTAGAAGATGGCGGATGCCAAGCGCACAGGCGCGTGCTGCAATTTAAATATGCAATAATAGAGATAATGTAATTTATAAGGTACACTGATATGAAAAGTTTTCGATATTTGTGGCGTTGAGATTGTTGCACTTTTGCGGACTCAAGTTACATGCCACATGTGACTTGTGCGTTTTTCTATGCGCATACAAGGAACAGTCATTGAAGGAATACAAGGAACAGACGGGTGGTCATTGAACCAATCAAGGTGTATCAGGCCGGCACTCAAACGCATAAGCTATAGATTTTAAATATAAATAGACTTGTTTTGAAGATCCTAATTTATAGGTAGAGATACATGAAAATGTTTCGTAGGTTTAACTATGTATTATTGAATATACTTCCAGCAGGACTTGAACGCATATCACTGTAACCAAACAGACATCAACCTAATGCAGTATAAATTTACAATTTTACTAACTAAGAATTAGAATGCTTAACTTGACCTAAAATTTTTGAGTATATTTATATCAGTTTTAAATTTTTACTCTTAACCTCAAATATTCATTAATATTGTTGAATATTCTCAATAAAAATACGCCATGTATGTAGACACTTTGGATGACGCAATTAAATTTTCTATTATCAGGTGCACGCGGAAACTGTAGCATCAAACAAGACGTTAATTAAATGCTTTGAATTATGCGCGTACCCCAAGACGTCGGCGCGCTTGCTAGTGTGAAAAATCACGAAATATTTGTTTCGCGCAAACGGCGAGCAAGCAACTGCTAGATTGGAGTGTTTTATGCTTGTGTAAATTAAGTTGCGCAAGAAAGGCAGCAGTAAATTTGAACGATAAAAGCGGGTCGTAACTTTAATTTTCCGAAAAAAAACTTTTATTTGACACCAGATGAGTGCAGCAACACATAATAACATGCGATGAGCATTTTTAAATTGAACCAGAATACATAGCCTTTTTCATTCTATTGACTTTCAATGGATGGCCATTTCTTCATTTAGTCTATTTAAGTAAAAATATCATCAATATTCAACTAGGTCTAGATGTCAAGTCAGGAAAAGTCTTATACGTTCCGCCAATTCCAAAGATTTATAAGGATTGATTGATCCACAATCAACTATCTTCCTCATACGTAATGGCGTCCGTAAAACGGCGGTAATAAATGTTTTTGAGTGAATAAAGTAATCCGGGACATGTGTTTTTCGTGTTGTCGCCGGTGCTGGGCGGCAGGATGTCCTTGCCTGCCATCGACAGCCAGCTGCGCATTTGTTTAATATGGGAGGCAACTGAAGAAGGAACATGAGAAGTTTCGGCACCTCGCGTATCTACAGTTGTGACAGCAGTAACTTAGAGGATTTTCAGTTGACCTCTCCGTGGCTTTGATTCATGATTCAATGCGTGTGCAGAATAATAAAATATTTGGAATGTTGCGCTAAATGTTTACTTGATACGAGAGTAGAGCTTACACGATGTGCTGGGAAAAGGGCCGGTGGAAATGTGCTAGAGTGGTGTAATTTAATACTATACGGAAGATATTTAGTTCTAATGGATTTACTTTTACTGAAATTACATAAAATATAAAAGTGTAAATCAACAACTACGTCATCTATTGACAAACTTGGCAAGTTGCTTCAAATGCGCCATCTGTCATGATATTGTTTTTTCGTTCTCTTTGGAAATTATAAACATATCCCACTTGTTTCGTCAAGCAAAACTATGCATAACCTTATATCACAACACCATTTCAAGTGCGTTGCACATATAATAATCGCCTTACAACTGCATAGTCTAATTCAGTTGTCTGCTTCAGTTCCCAGTTGCATTGTTTCCGAACAGGCGGAGCGCGCTCGTTGCGAATGTTTATGCCTTGCACACATGCAGAACATGCTCGAAGAAGCACACAAGTTGCTCGACGCAAAGGCACTTGTATTAACTATTAATCTGCCACTTATATCCGCATCTACAAACGTGCAATAATTATTCAACCTTGTGTTAGACGCCGCCACCGGCTGAAATACCGCACATGCATGCGCGTCGATAAATGCAGGATATGTGTATATAGTTAATTCGTAATTCTGTGCGTTTCAGACGGGTGGCAATGTGTCTGCACGTAATTTACAATAGATAGAATTTTTAGGAATTTTGCATTAAAATTTTCCTACATCAAATAGATTTTAATAGACAATCAGAAATTCATTATAATTAATTTTAAAGTCCCGTTTTTTTAATTTTATTGGTGTGCTATAAAGTTGCGGGAGAGGGATAGTGGTTCCTCGCGTAAGTCAAATAAAAGCGACTATACTCAAGTCATATGTTTTCTCTTTCTCCCAGTTGCTAGCATAAATCAGGGTCGCTAGAAAACTTTTAAAATTAAACATATAAAACCCCTATCATCTTTAATATCCGACGATGTAAACAAAAAATGCCCATCTTTGATGCAAATCATACGGTTGAAATAAATCTCAATAAAGTATTATTTGATGACAATTTCGAAGATTTATTTCGAATGCGGATATCTTGAATATATCCACATATCCAGAGTCAAACAATTTATCACAGCCGAAAATGTGACGTTTGTAATCTTTAGATAGTAGAGAAGAGAAAAGACCCTTGTCGAAATTAGGGTCAACGACAGTGGAAAATTGAGAAAATTTTTCTTTGTAGCATTGTGGTACGTGGTATGGGATTTTTCGTGAACAATGACTAATGAAATTGATTGTGTATACTGTGCCTACTATATATTCTCGACATCCATCTGGGACACAAAAATATTTACGAAGATCATGACGCTGTCGCACGGTTGGCGTCGTGTTGAAGCGCAAAGATGCGAAAGTGATCGGTTAGCTGGGGGGGAGCAACTGGTTCGGTTGGGGACATTGGAGTGAAATCGATCAGAAGCTTTCCAAGTGGCTCACACTCATCCATCAATTTTGAATCTACAGTTCCTTAGCTTTTTAGGCATCTGTAGTTTGTGCGATGTTTATTTATTTGTGCAATTTGTTTAGGAAAGTATGAATGATTATAAGTAGCTCGTAAGATTTAGTATGATAAAAATAAGAATATAAGATAGTGAAATAAAATTAAAAAAGAATAAATTGTCGATAATTCTGGTAGGGAATAATGTGGCCTCCAAAAAGCAAAAAAAAAATTATTAACAAATTTGAAAGGGTTTTTAAGATGAGATTGATTCCGAACAGTTTGAACTGTTTGAGCAGTTCTGAACAAAGTTAGGGTTGAAATTTGGTTCGGTGAGCATCCCAGACGGATACGCAACTAGCGAACTTAATTTGGCGAATACTGAATATCTTTGATCTGCTCTAGAACATAATAGTGGATATTTTCAGAGTAAATTACTAATTATTTTCTATTGTACCTGAATTGATTTTTAGATTATAACGCCGCTTACTGTTTCTACTGGATTGCTAAAATGTTGATTAAATTTTCCTCTTATTAGAAGAGATTTTGTCTACAAATTAAACTATTTATATTTATTATCCTTATAATCCCTTCAACGTCGAGCGCAATCTTGCCGGCAGCCAGCATCATGATCCAATAACAACGGCGCCTGCATGCAGTTGCATCCTGCCACACTGTCAGTCTGCTCGCTACGCCTCAGTGTAGAGGACTTTATCGGAAAAACATTTAAAATTCCAGGCGCATCAGGCGCAGACGTCGGTTTTTATCATCTGAAAATAAAAGTCACGAGTACAAAGTAATCATGCATGTTAGAGGTTAAATCCCTTATCGCAAGAGATGGCGCGTGCATACCGAACGAGCAACGCGCATCTGCCACGACGTCGAGTGGTGACGGCGGCGGCAGTGGAGGCACCAAGAGCAAGTTCTTGCCTGCTGTGAAAAACTACTTGGTGTGCATGCGTTTGTTTTCTCGTATGAAAATGCAAGGCAGCACGCGTAATTTCTCTACGAGCGCACTACGTAAATATAGTTTGTATATTTTGCAGAGGAGGTGAGCACTGGAGACGCTAATACATTATTAGAAAAACTGGCATTTTGCAAAGGGATGGCGGTTTGTAGAGGAGGGAAACAGTAGTGTAGCGCTGAAGGTTTAGAAAATCCAAGGACAACCTTGATTTGTTTTCTAGGAAAACTCATTATGTCTGAGTTCTGGATGGATTACAAATTTGTGTTTACAAATTGGATTTTATAATAATCTGATTGCTCAATTGTGAATAATTACTATTCAACATATTTTGCAAATAAAATTTTTAAATTGGTTTATAATAAAACAATTTCATATTCATATTTGTAATAATCATATTTCAGTTAAAATCTACATATTTAATTTGAAATTATTTAAAAATATTATATAAAAAAGTTTCAATTTAATAAATAGTTTTTATTAACAACATTTTAATTATATGCCGGTATTATTTTAAACAGATCTATGGATTTACTGCCGTATTGCAGTACTAATTTTATAGGTATTCGTAATGTAATTGTGTTTTAATCAAAGCAGCACTAAAATAATTGCATCACTTTCTCTTTTTTTCCATTAAAATGTTAAATTATATACTTTATCAAAAATATATTTTGAAATAATAATAATTTAACATATCTGTTTTTGAATGAAACCAACTATATTTCCAAAACTAAACAAATATTTACACATCATGTTCACATTCTCAAAATAATATTTCATTGGTGCTCCACCGACAATAATCAAAGCAAACGGCATCCATTCATCATGTTAAACCACTATACTGAAATAAAAACATACCACTTGCAACCAAATGCAACCACCTCCCACACCACTCTCCGCATGTTTACTTCTCTTGTGAACAACCGCCACTTCACTGCTAATGGAAATCATTTGTGTCACCTGCATTGCTTTTCTAGTTCCGGCTATCCTTTAAACTTGAACCGAAATGTAATGCAATTTCTCATTTTCCACCTGTCACCCTCAAACAAACAATATTATCTTAATCGACACTCTCTGCGATTGTGTGGCTGGCAAATGTCAATATCGGATAACGAGCGCGTTATTGTAACTGCCGATCGGCCGGGGTGGAAGTAATCGTCACGGTTGCGCTTTCTTGTCCTTTGCATTCCACTTGTTTTCTGAGTTTTAATACATTGTTATTGTTATTGTTATGCGGTGGTACAATCGGCGTTAACTGGGGGCGGTAGCATATCGAGGCTGCATATAAACCGGTCACGTATGTGGTTAACGATAACCCTTCAACATTGCACATGATTTCTATTCATGCCTCGTCTTGGTTTTTTTCTTTGCATTCATGTGCCGAATTGATTAATTTCAATTTCACTCCAAATGTTCGTTACAATTTACATGCGAGCTGGATTAGTTTTTGACACTTTTTGTGTTGATGAATGAATATATTGGTTATTCATTATAACTCAAAATTATCCCTGAATAAAACAAATTTAAATTGCAATTTATTATCACCAGATTAAATATATTGTTGTTATTATCATTTTGTTACAGCAATATTTGTGTTTTTATAATTAAAGAAAATTTAATTTCTAATTGCATGATTAGTCAAGCCGTTATCGACCTGGCAAATGACAAATTACAGCATTTTACTAGGCTAGATTTGTTAAGAAATAGATTGATTTACGTTTTATTCGCCCGCGCCAGGTCTCTTCTGGTAAATTAGAAGAGTAGATCAGTTTAGAGGTTCGGTAACATCATGGCGCGCTTCCATTTGAGTTGCGCTGGCCTGGGGATGAATAGCCAACGATGCCTGCTCGATGATAATGCCGCCGCCCGAACGAAAGCAGCCTTTTTGCGGGCAGTGGTGCGGCGTAAATGCAATGAAAGCTAGTTGTTCTCGGCGCTGATTGCCAATTTCTGCCTCGTAGACATTGAAGTATGGCAGCCACGTTGAAACACACTATTTTTACTATTTAAACTCACGTCGTCCGCCGCCACCGCCGGCAAGAGTGTGCGACGAATGGGGAATAAAATTAAGAGCGAAGGGCGACAAACCCACTAAGGCATGGCTCACCGAGTTAACGGACTAGGTAAAAAATCTAACTTTTATTGACTCGAAATAGAGCCAGGGCTTTGCGCCAGTAGGCTACAACAATGAGGGGCCTAGATAGGGTGAGAAATCTGTTACCAAGCAGAACAAAGGCTCTATTTTTATGTAAACAATCTATACAAACGAGAACAATAATCGATTGGAGTATATAACCTTTTCACTCAAACAGAAAAATATCTACTAGGCAAACATTTGAAAAACAAGTTGCAAGCTGCTACAAACGTTTCCATAGACAACCAACAATGCAGCAGGAGAAGAACTAGAAAGCCCAAACTCATTGCGGAGCCGTGTCCATGACGTGTGTTCTTTTGGAATTGCTACACGAAGCTTGAAATGCGTTGTTGGAATTCATAAACGGCCTCGTGCGCACAGGAAGCCGGAAAATCGAAACAAATATTCAACTATTCACTCGCCGCTCATGTGCCGGGCTATGAAATGGCGTGCATTTTAATTAAAAAGCGACAGCATGTTTTTGCCAATTAACAAATAATGGAACGGATTTGGCAATTTGCTAATTAACTGCGGCACTGGTGATTTGATGTGCAGCTGCGACATGTGTTTGCGCGATTGTGTGCAATGCGCGTGCAGATAATTATTGTCGGCTGTTCAATTATTTTATTTTCATTGCGCGTTTTATGCTTTATAATTGACTCGAGCTTGATTCAATTATCATTCCGACTTGTTTCGAAATTGACTTTGTGGTTGACTAACAGAACTAACCTTGTTTGTCTTATAGATGGCGCTGTATTTTAATAGAGCAAGTATTTAAGATATTTTTGAAATTAAATTTCACCGCTTCTATTTCACTTAAAAAAATACTGCGGTTTGACTTGAAAAGCAACCAAACTCTGTCCTTTCGAAACTCCTAGGAGAGAGGCTACTTGAGCAACGATATAAATGTGTTTGTATTATTAATGCGAAAAGTTTTCGCACAACTCGCAAACGGCCGTCCCGGCCACCGGCTGTTCCAGGAAGCGCTCTATTTCTGCACGAATCACTTACGTGCATTTTCATGCCGCCGCCGCCGCTGCCAGAGTTAAGACACTCCCGCGTGTCGCGACTTAGTTGGGTGCGAAACTTGCACTCTCGCCGCATACAAACGAAGCGACATTACGCCGCCCCGAAGCGCAGCCGTCAAGAGATTAAAAACGTAAAGTTGCGCGCGAACTGCTCAATTTATGCGACTTGTCTAAGCTAATTGGAGTCCTGAAATTATTACCCTAGTTATACACTTGCCGCGTACAATTTCAATTCCATTCTATTCATTGCATTTCATTGTCTCACCGTCCAACAAGTAGCACATTTACTCGATGCTGTGATTTAGCTTCGGGCGTATTCTCGGCTGGACGGGTAAAACGTGTATCCGGATTACAAGCTTTAATAGACGCTTAGTGATACTGCATAATGAACTTCCAATTAGCGACAATGTTCAAGGTAATCAATTTCATCAGCAACGACATTGATGAATCACTAGTAAATTCGTGACGTTTCATTGTAGCATATGGCGGCTGCCGCTTAGGGGGAGTGAAGGGGTGGTTGGCGTAAAAAAGCATTTAGAAATTTATTTAAAAAAAAAAAAAAAACGATGGTTCTAGGCTAGGAACAAAACAGGTTTAATTTAGCATCATAAAGATTTTATATTTTTCCCACGGGTGAAAGTGGCTAAATTATTTTTTTACTGATATCGAACACTGTCTATCCATCACCATCACCAATGAGATAAATAATTACACAATAATAAAGGAAACAACTAGCTGTCTTCTCACATGTCAATCTGGCTCTGGTTCCGGCTTTGCTCCATTTTCCATTGTTTCACGTTTCCTTCTTTTTCTTTGTGCATCAAACCTAATTTTTCGTGAGCGCCATCCTAATTCTAACATAAAAGCTGAAAGTTTACAAATCCATTCCGCGCGCTTCCTCTTAATTTAACAAAGTTGTTTTTGCACCGACCAGTTTTCGTTTGTGTACAATTTAATTTTGCTTTACTTCAAACTCTCAATTCTGTGCTCAAGCCTGAAATTTGAAACAAAAAGTAACAGATTACATATTTTTTAATATGTTACACATGTTAGATATTTTCTACAAATCTCTTTATTTTATAAATTATTTTTACAAAGTAATATCAAAAAATAAGGTAACTTGTCATTTTAATATAACAATATTGATTGTTTTTATTCACCTGTGCCAACGCTTTTTCCAGTCGTCAAAAAATTTCTGAATTGCGAGGTGTTGCTCAAGGCAACATTTAATCATATCAATTGTCGCAAATTTGGGAAGAGAAAAAAATTGCACGTGATCAAGGCTGATAAGAACGGTGGCAGAGACATAACCAAAAAACTACTTACTAGTATCGACGCAGGTGCGCAGGTGTATTGTCATGGTCCAAAATCCATAAATGTCATACCCAACACATCCGTTCAAATTGATTAGCATGAGCCAAACGATATGTTAAGATCATCAGTTATTTTCCTAAACATTATCCGACAATGTTTCAACACACTTTTTTCTTAAACATTTTCATCGGTTTTTGACGTGCTGGGGTGTCCAGAGCGAAATTCATTCAAAATTCAACATTTTTTTAGCCCTTTTGGAATAGTATACCTATACTACTTATAAACATTTCTTTGTTCAAAATGAACTTATCGTAATACGGTTAATATCATTTTTATTTATTTATCATTATTTTTAGCAGCAAAACAAAATCGCCAAGCATAAAAACACAAACTTTTTATGCCTGTCACATTAAAGCAACACAATTGTGACTATAAAATTATGCCCAAGCCATTAAATATCAAATATGTAACAACTTTTGTTAAACTGAATTCTTTGCAATGTCTGTTATTCTAGACAAATTGTATTAACATTATTAATAATTGGACAGCAAGTTAGGTTTTGTCAACCTAATTGGCCATTTTAACAAACTATTTCTAACTAGTTTCACAATTTTGCCATGAGTAGAAAGTCACTTAGAAAAATAGCAAAATATTAGATTTTAAGTATATTTTTCAATTGCTATTTAAGCTTTTAAATATTAGATAAAATTGGTCACAAAAGCAAGCATAATGTATTAAACTTAACAATATATTTTCTTTAAATGTAATATCAACGTAAAAGCTTCAATATTTGATTTATTTCTGCTTTGATTTAAAATTCCCAAAATCGCAATAAATTTCCTGATCATAAATCACGCGTGCACCGTAACCGTATTTCACCAATTCCTTCCAGTTTCTGCTTGAAAATGTCACATGTGTCTTTAACTTTTCTTATCCAGACACCTTCTTATAACGTTATTCGCTCAACATGTCAACTGTAAAAATATTTTATTATTAAAACTTAATTTGTCATACCACCTTCGTTTATCTTGACCAATAACATTTTGCTGTGATGGCTACATAAAAAATAATTTTCTTTCTGTTAGAGAGAAGCAAAGAAAATCAGGTTTTTTATTACTGAAAACCTATTAAACTATAGTTTTCTTCCTGCACTCTATCTCATGTTTTCCATAGTTTTTTTTTATAGATTACGCTCAAAAACAAATTGCGCCCGATCCATGCCCATTGCACTCTTCCCACTTTTTACAACTCCCGAATGAGGATCAATCTTATAAGTTAGTACGTTTTGCAGTACCAACTTTAAGGACCCAGCTCACTCTCGTCGAGTCTTTCGTAGCAATGCGTGTGCGGTGGCAACATCCGCGTAGGACCTAGGTGCTGCCTCCGTAACTAAAGCAAATTATCCTTCTCGTCTTTTTTACATCGCGCACTTACATACATTTCACGTATATAAGCAGCGACGGCCGAAACGATTGTCTCGGTTTCTCCTTATACTCCTGTAAAATAATTTATTGTATGAGCTTCCCACTTACAACCATTGCGGCCGGCGGCGCTTCCCGGCTGCCACCCGGGGCGTAATTCAAATCGGCTTGTTTCAGCTGAGCGCAATGTGAACAGTGTAGAACATACCACATGACATGCAATTTTCCGCGTGGATTTGTATTGGTGCGAATGCTTGTTTCATCGGCGGCGTTAACGAATTGGGTGTATTGATGTTCGACTGAGGCGGCGCCGATGTGACCTGCAGCGCAGTTAACGGCTTAGTCGACCCTCAGTGTTATTATAAGGTGGAAATTGTTTGGAAAGCAATATCCACGCTGACAATTGAAAAACGAGTGAGAACGTATTTTAGTGGATTATCGTAGATAATTAACAATTGCCGATATGAGCTATTTATTTACTACAGTGTTCTCTTTTAAAAAAATAGAAAGGTGAAAAATAGAAAATTATTTCATTGTTAAACATTTCAAGACATAGCATTTCAAATAGAAAATAAACATTCTTCATAATTTATAAAATTTCTAATAAGTTCAAAGTTTGAATCAACATTAATTATGTATTGATTGTATTACAATTATTACATTTTTATCGGCCCTAAAATGTAACTATTTCAATTACTATGTTAGTGGAACAAAACCAGCATGTCGTTTCGCACTGCTTCCACTCACTAATGGTATCCTATCATAATATCTCAAAGAGGAAACCTGATAATTCAATTCTAATAGCTGTAATTACAAGAACCATTTTTTCTTAACTATGAGCGTTACTATAATCTTAATTAATTACTTTACAAGTAAGAAAAAGTAAGAAAATTCTGCGAGAAATTTCTGTAAATTATTAACACAAATTAACAATAATCAATTCACTCCCAATTTCAATTATGTTTGACGCTCTGCTACGCATAAGTTTTCGCCCTAGCCTCTCATTGTGTCATTGTTTTTCCCGTCACGGACTAAGTGAATCTGAGAGAAAAATTTGAATTGCATATTGTTAGACGCAGCTGAATATTTTTACGACAGGCCACAGGTTTAATATTTATTCATTCAATCTTCGCTCGCTTGAAGCCGGCGAAGACCTAAGATATTCTCTTGCGCAGCGATAGAGTCGTCGGCGGCGGCGGTGAAACAATATAGTTCGGGGCCATGCGTCCACCACAGAAGACAGAAGACCTGAATAAAATCAGGCTTTGCTTGCGTCATTCATTTTTAAATCAGACGCCCGAGAAAGTAGACCGTCGCACAATCAACGCGAAACTCCACTTTTATTACAAATGCTGAGTTATTTTCTTTCAGGAGGAATTAGGATAATTTCGATGAAAGAGTACCAAAGAAAAGTGAAATAAATCAATCAGGCGGGAATTTTTGAGTAAATAAAATTAAGGTTCGGAAAAATTCTGCAATTGGATTGATTAGTAATTTGCAGTTTAAATTAAAAAGTTGATTTTTAAAATCATCATCAAGTTTTGTGATGCAAATATAGAATTCTAATATAAAAAATAATTATAAATCAACTATCTGCTTCAAATGAGCCGAAAACTGTTAATCCTCCGTGGTAAAGTGTAATAGTTAGCAGACTTATATCACACCACACTATGCTCTAAAATTATAGAAACATAATTTGGCATTTGGTACTTAAACAACTCATTTTCAGAAAATTGAAAAAAAAAAAAAAAACTAAATTAATGATTAGAAAACGCACCTCAGTGAAGAAGCTTCGAAGGAAAATGTCATGTGAGAGACTATTGCAAACTAGTACTTAAGCCAAAGAATGTTTTTTTTTTCTGATTGCCAATAAACATATGATATTAAATCAATATGTGTTTTGATTTTTCATGCACTATTGTAAGTAAAGATGATTCCAATGCTCTCTATTCTCTCTATCTAGCTATAATATTCCTCTATTGTTGCAGGCAATAAGCTTCTCTACACTTTCTATGGACAAGGTAAACAAATTAAATTCAATGCTTCACCTTTTCTACCAACTTCCAAATGCAAACAACTGCTACTCACCGCTCACGGCTGTGTTATTCGGGTCAACGCTTCAGTGTACTTTTTCTTAAACTTACCTAACCCACTTTGGTCGAAGGCTCGAGTCAAAAGCGCTTTTTTGCGTCAATCGAATGGCCGATAACAAAAACGCTCGGCACCGGGATCTCTTTAGTCCCAAAGTGGTCGCCAGTCACTTTATTGGGCTCGCCGGCAACTTCAAAGACATGATGATGATGATGACCTGATGCGGGTGTAACCTTGTATTCCGCCGGTTAGCGGTTGCTTGCCGATATCTACTGCCGCTGCCGCCGCCTCGTCTCTCATACCTAAAGTATACAAGTTGGGCTGGTTACACACAGAATTTGATCGCGTCGTCATCAATTTTCATGATCAAAGCCAAATGCTCTCAACGTAGGAGAGTGCAGAGGACGGTTGAGAGGCAAATGAGGAGGTTTCAGATACACGTTCTCTCGACGTGTGATTATATTTTGTGTTTATTAGGTGTGTGAAAATAATAGGTTACTTACTTCTTAAAATTAATACCAACCGTATGTGCCAGAAAACACAAATAACCTTCTCAGTCTAGATTAGAGAGTAGAGTGACAAGTAATTAATTGTAGCTATTTTAGGCATTTTGCAATTTTTCTTCAATGTTGAAAAGTGATGATGTTTGAGATACTCTATTTCTATTACTTTTTTGCAAACACTAAGAGTATAACTAGAAGCACTTTCATCTCTGTTGTTTCCTCATTACACAATCTGACTGCGCCATTTACTATCTGCTCGTCTTCACGAATGCGGTCTTTCTTACAAGCACCGAGCTTGCGATTAAACTCTCAGGTAAACATCTGCTTAAACAAACAGTTTACACAAGATAAACATCGTGTCTTAGCATCTGCATCGCTCATAATGTGATGTGCATTCAATTATGTGCATTTCTAATTGCTTTCTGCACTGGTATTGCCATCTTTACACTTTTACACCTCACGCGTCAATATTTATTTAAAATGGCAAAGAGACTACAGATAGAGCCTTTTATTACTGACAAGTCAATTCAAGGTTAGTATATTCAAATTGATTTAAATTTGAAATTTTGGAAAATTTGATGCACTTTTACGTTTATTTTTAATTATATCATCTATATGGTTAGCAGAAGAAATTTATGGTTGGATTTTAAGAACAGAAAAAATAGTAAGATTAAGTAAACAACTTTTGAAAAAAATATTTCTTATTATTATTTATATTATTTGTAATCAAATCTTATTGAACTGATAGACACAAAGAGTGTTCAATTAAATTAATTTGTAGCATTGTAGCAAGAATTGAATTAATTTGATGTATATTTGGTGGTATTAACTTTATACGATGCTAGAATTTACCCCTGCCATTATTATCTCAGCGGGGGCAGCCGTATAGAATGAATTATACGCACATATAATGCACGCGATATGCGCGCGAATCGCGAATTCGACTATTGAAACTTGCGCGTAATAGCGATTACCGATTTTATTCACGCTCGTTTTTTATTGTTGTCGGTGCCCATCCAATCTGGACATCGGTGATTTATCAACTTTTTTAATTAAAAGCAAAACCAAGGCCATACACGTGTAACAGTAATACAATATTTTTAAAACTAATCATATATCTTTTCGTCCGTTGCTCGCAATAATTGCTACATGTCGGCGGCGGCCGCGCGCAAACTACTCGAACAAATCTTAACGGCTTTTACTCGTCCGAGTTGCGCGTGTTGTTTTTCGGCGTAGGAATGAAAGAACAATGCAATCAAAGAGAAAAGTTGGCGGTGTGCAAAGAGCAAGCCACATTGTTAATAGTCTTTCGGGGCGATACTGTTCCCGGTGGAGTGGCGAGACGGCGCCACAGCGCTGCAGACCACGTTAATGGCACCAAGTGTTTGTTTCGCGGTTTTGCCCGGCTGTTTACTGCTATGCTTCAGCGCTTTTTCGAGGTTTTTTTGCCCAACTGCGTATTTGCTCAAGTGGAGAGTTGTTGAGGAAAATGAAGATATACTTAGTGCCTGGTAAAAAATGAGTAACTACGTATATGTGGTTGCCTACGTTCAACTATACAAAACGTACTATGTAAAAACCATTAATATTTCTGATTATCGATACGATAATTTTGACATATATTATGTAAAATTTTAATGCTAAATCTATCCATTGATTTTATTCAACTTTCAAGTTAATGCAAACAATTTATCAGCTTGGAATGAAAAATAGCAAAACGTACCTTTTTAGAAAATGTAAATTGGTTAATCCTAATTAATTACTTTTGTATCTGAATATATTTGCTTACTTAATGTTGGAAATTATGTAATTGGCATTCGCCACGTGTACGTCTTCTAATAAGTGCCTAATGTCTTTTGCATGCGAATTGTGTGATTGTGCGACATGCCAGAAATAGCTTAGATCTATAGAGATAAAGGGTTTCAGCCAATATTAAGACTGCAGTGTGGGATAACAATTTTAACTTAGGGGAGAAGAATTGGTGAATGGCATGTGTGAATATGTTTGGTAGCATACTTAGCAGCACGCTGGCTTACGAGTCATAGATCGTTAGTTCCATCCCCGCTAATAACTTTGTTTTTAGCAGTATTGTAGTTAAAACCAAGCTAAGTGTCTGCATCCTGCCAAACAGAAGAACAGTGACTGAGAGGCTAGTGGTGGAGGGTCAAGTACGGCATCGGTCTATGACTGATGTGGTTACAAGTCCCACACCACGACGCCCTACACCCGGAAATTGGGTAAAAAAAATTGAGATTGATGACGGTGACTCAGTCATAAAGGGTTAGATTAACCATGGAAGGTAATTAAGATAGTTTTTATGCAGAAATTAGGATTATAATTGGCCGTGTGTTGAATTGTATGCTAGGACACCAGAGTTTTATTTGCTTTTTATTTAAACATGGAAAGTACAAAATGTTTATTAGTACCAAAAATGGTAAAATTACGACAATTTCCTCTTGTTTACATGTAGAGTTAATAAATATGTTTCACTTTACAAGATCATAATGTAACAACATACATGTAACACACGTAATACGCAATGCACCCGAAGCGTTCAAGTTCCCTAATGCGCATCAATGGTGGCGGCTTCCTCCGCATGAGTATCCAATATTTACGATTAGTTCACCGATGCACACCACCTCGCATAGTTTCTCGCGTTGCAAGTTATTTACGAGCGCGCTCCTGAAACGCAAAGCAATGCCCACTGGAAATACTTAAAGTATACGCAAAATAAATTACCAGGACAATTTTATAATCGCAGCAAGTAGCACTTATACTCAGCTACGCTTAGGGATTCAATAAATTTAAGGCAACAGGAATATCGATCTTATTTTATTTATAAAGTTTAAATCGAAAAATTGCTGCATGTAAAAGAAAGCTAAACGGCGTACAAAAAAAAACTTACGCAATCATTCATCTAGAACTGGGACTGGGACTGGAACACGTCTTCAGGCACGTGCAATGTGCCCAACACGCAAGACCAACTTATTGGGGTAGAGTTTGCTTTCAATTTATTTCGAGGTCGTTAGCAGCTTAGCAACACGCGAAACGGAGATACAGCACGTTTGAAGCATGCAGAAGGAACTTACGATGACTTTCAATTAAATTCTTTCCATCATCATGCATCTATCTCATCGGTAAACAGGGAGAAATTATTTACTGCTCTGCCAGCCAAATATACAAGAAAAGATAGATATTTAATCTAAAAGATACTGAGATTATTACTTGAAATAATCAATATATTACAGTTTATAAAGCTGTTTTATAAAAGTATTGAAATTCTAGGCAACAAATTTAATTCTATGAATAATAGCAATAAAATATTTAACTACAAAGGTTCACTCATTATAGATTATAGCGTAATAACTATTAAACTACGGCAGGTAATTGTTAATTTAGTTATGAATTGTCTAGATTTCCCAGTGTATATATTTTGCATCTAAATAATAAACAATCAAGGTTGCCTTCTAATTGGAAGTATACAAGTTTAAACTTTGCTTTTTGGTTTATTACCAATTAGTATAAAACTCTTAATTTTTGAATATTTTCTAGCTGAATTAACAACAGTTGAAATAAAGACATGAGACAAGACTTAAAAACAAAAATGAGCAAATGATATTTCCAAATGGTTAGATAATATTTCTCAATTATTCCAACCAGTTAATAATAATGAAAATGCCATTTAACGAATTACATTTCTCATTCCTGTCTACTTCATCATCGCACAAAGAGAGCTTAGACTAGCGCAAAACGTTCTTGCATTTGCGCCAGAATCACAAATTCCTCTTTTGCGCCGCTTTTTGCGTGCACCACCTTGCTTGCTACATATTTAGGGCTCTGATTTAATTAAATAAATCGCACTAAATGAACCACGTGTGCAACCGGCCGAGAAACGCAATTCTCGATTAGAATAAAACAGTTGTATGTAGAATAATGATTAAATTTAATTTTCAAGGCGGTGTGGAAGCGACCGGAAAGAGTTTATGAGCTAAACGGAAGAGTGCGATGAAAAACGCGTGTTTTTCGCTCGGGTTTAATTAGTTTTTCTTTATCAACGAATATTTATCTGAGAGGGTGAATAGACTAGAAAGTTTTTATATGACAGAAAGTTCTATTAAGAGGGATCATTTTTAATAAGAGTTAATTAAACTAGTTTACGGTGGGGTAATGTGTAAAATATATTGCGTTAAGATAATTAATAACTGAAAATATTGTTTTCTTAGCTTTCTGGTAGTTGGGTTGTCTATATTCGCATTGGCATCAAAAAAATGTTTTGCTGTTTATAGCAATGTTAAGGTTATGATAGCGTGATATAAATATGGTTTTTGCAATTTTAAGAGAATGGCATAATGCTGCTTTTTATAGAATTTGCATTGATAATGTTGTTTATTAGATTTTTTTTTAAATGGAATTACATTAAACTAGAAATATATGTTAGATGAAATTATAATAAGGTATAAGGTTTGTCAGGTACAAGAACCGGTAGTATGTACAAAAGAGCGGCAAGTACAACCCATGTGCATTCGTAGAATGTATGCTCGGGGGTGGCAGGGTGATTATAACGACGAATTCTTAATCTTTCATACTAACCATCAACACGTATATCAGGATTAGTTTATGACTTTTAAAAATACACGTTTTATTTATCTTTTTGTGTTTTTATTGTAATCAAAATTTAACTTCCACTTACAAATTAATTTGCTTAAAAATTAGAAATGGCAATTAACTTTTTAACAGGATTGTCAGCAGCTTAGCACGACATTCTCAAAGTGATCTCTTAATAATCGAATACGTGTGGCAAGCGCCCAGAAGAAACATGAACTGTGCCTATAAGGCAGACGGAATCGACGGCGACGGTGGCAACCAAGTGCCGTGCACTAGTCTTACTTAGCGAAAGACAAATCCAATTAACATAATGAAATTACGTTCTCTGATGCTATGCTGTGCGACGGATATGAGGGTTGTGAGTGTATTTTGCTAAGGCTCTGAAGCTCAAGGCTGGATGGAGGTAGACGGTGTAGACTTAGCGACACAGAATGCAGTTGACATAGTTACAAGAAAAATGGAGTTCTTTATTTTATACAATATTAATATTAATTGTAGTTTGGTACAGTTAATTATAATCATGCCAAAATAATTTGTAGGGAATAAGATTTGGAAACTTTATTTAGAAGATATTAAAACAAATATGAAAGACTTCAAATACTTTTGAAGTTTAACTTATAAAAGCGAAGGAATTTTGATCGATACAGCAATGAATTTATAAAGCTGTCTGTAGACCTATCCTAGATTATGGATGCATATGCATGGCTCTTGCATCTAAAACATCTAATAATTCATTACACAACATCTCAAACACAAATTTGTATTCAATAACCAAAATATTACCAATTAAAATAAGACATAATGAGTTAACAATAAAACTGTTTACCAATTATCTCAACCTTTTAACATCTATAGAAGAGTTCTCCAGAAAGTCCTCAAGAACCGCTAATTTCACACATTCGAAAACTTCTACCCAATTGAAGAAAACCATATTATTACAAGTATTATTGTTTTCATTTATTTTGTTGCTATTTTTTAAGAAAAGATTTTATTAATTATTGTTTTTCTATGGCTGAAGGACCGTTGTTCGATGACCTCGTATATGTATGATTGTATTGCGCGATTGTATGTGTATAAAATATATTATTATTATTATTTTTTAAGAGATATTTACTAGTAATCAATTTGCTATGTCAATATTTAAATGATCTAAAAAAGCGGTAGAAATAACGTAAAGTATTTTAAAAGTAGTTCTTTATTCTTTAGATTTAGTTTAGATAATAATTAATTAGTAAAATATAAATAAATTGAGTAAGAAAAACGTTTACAGTGAAAAAATAAAATTTCATCTTTCTAAGTAGTTATCTTTCTAAGTTAATTAATAGTTTATCTAATTCTCTATCCATTTAGTCAAAGCCCTCTCCTTTTATTACTCGCATTACTTAAATCAAGATTGATTCCTAGCGCAAGAAGCTACTGTAGATGGAACCACCATTTCATTGTCGGCGCTGCCATTTGTTTCGATAATGTAGCCCGCACCCCAGCAGATACCGTGTTAACACGACCCCAACCAGTCTCCTATATCAATAACATGTGTAGATGGGCGTGAAAATGAAATTTATACTGATGTACACCATAAATTGTTCCCACTTCACCAATGTGTGTAAAAATACCACGCATATTACTTATACACGCCGCGGATAATTAAGTTTGCATAATTTAAATATGTGCACAGCAATGTTGCAACATCAGTCACATGATGTGTTTGTTTGTGGATTAATTAAGCACATGCTTCATGGATATTTGACGATGATGATTTTTACGTGCATGAAAAGCAAGCACATTCATATGGCAGGCTTTTGTAGAAAAATACGAATGTGCTTGTTGTATTGTTTTCTTTTTTTTTGCAGGAAGTGTGTTGCCGGTTGTTGTTTCTATTTTGCAATGCATCGCTCGGGTTTAATTCTAGCCACTTTTCGAGCAATTGCTGCTGTTGCAGATGAACAAAGTGCACTCGATGCATATGTGGTGTATGCAAATTGATGTTGTCATTCATAAATGTTTACAAATAAATTCCACAATGAGTGCATTAAAAATATAAACTTAGTAATAAATTCAATGCAAACTATAGATGCTAAATGTTTATGAGGATTCCAATTACACTGTGGAACAGCATATTTTCAATGGAGATGTAATTAACAGCCCTTGACTAATCATGATGTATTGAAAAAATGTCCAAATCGTTGATCGTTTTTTTTTTTTTGTTAATTTCGATTTTCGTGTTTGCCACATTTTGGTTGAAATTTGGTATAGTCTCTCATAAATCTATTTAGTCTTGTTATGCTAACAATTTGTTAATTATCCCTGAAAATTGAATAAAAAATAATTTGTTTATTTTTAATAATTCCAAAGTTATAAGTTCTGAAAGTAAATTTTTGTGAAAAAGTGCAGACATTTGAAATAAAATGAAAATATGTTCACTTGACTGAGTATAAGTTGCCCAATACGACACTGATATTCCAATTTTCTTGACACATTTAGTTTTTGACATTTGGATTTGTTTAGTCATTTACTCGACTGCAATAGTTCTAAATAGTCGACTCGCACTACTAGAGGAAAGTAATGCTTGAGTAATATGATAGGCCCAATTGTAAATGAATGAGTGTGTTGTGACACACTGTGTCGTATAAGTGTGCATGTTCTTCCTCAGCACTTTAACATGGTGTCATTTAACTCTTTATCTTTTGTAAATAAACAGCTTAGCAAGCACATAGGTATTGCTCGCTTCACGCAGCGAGAGTCGATTATTTCAAACTGTTGCAGTTGCGTAAATGAGTAATAATTGTTTAAATTATTTCATTAATAAAAATCCAAATCAAAAACTAAAAGCGTCAAGAAAATTGGAATGCTAGTGTCGTGTTGGACAAGTCAAACTTAATCGAATGAACATACTTTTATTTCATTCCAATTGTATATTTGTTTGGAAGATGCGTTCAAATCAGCGTCTACACTTTTTCACAAAAATTCGCTTTAATTACTTATAACTTTGAAATCATTAAAGAAATTAGGTTTTCACACATTACTTCAGTTTATATTCGTAAATTGTTATTGAAGACAACTAAATGATCTAACAATAATTACGGAAGTTAAGGGACAATATATCAAATTGCAACTGAAACTTGGTCAAACACCAAAAGACACTAAAATAACGATTCAAAAAATTTGAAAAAAAAAACCGTGGTTTAGAACATCAGGATTAATCGAATACCGTTAAGGCCATCAATCGAAGATTTGCTGTTCCACGGTGATATAAGTTGAACTCAATTTTTTTAGATAACACCAATGCGTAAAATTTGCATTTACAGATAACCATAAAGAACCCTTTAAATCTCAATAAAAACAGTTTTATACGCTGCTGCTTTTAGCTTGTGTACAACAATAAAAAACTATTCTTGACCATCTCTAAAAAACTCTACTTCTTATAACAACTTGACATAACCTAGCCCTATAGTAAACACAGGTGGTGCATAAACCAGGTAAAAATGAAAAAGAACCAACATGTCTGAATGCACTTGATAAATGCGTTTGCCCTTATGGAAATAGTTCTTCCTTGAGCTTGGAATATGTCGCCACAATTTTTGCTTCTATTGTAATAGAACAACCTATATTTTATTAAATTAATAAAAACGAAACAAAATTAAATTTATGTTTAGAAAGGAAATTACAAGCAAATATGAAGAAAATATCCATGATGTTTTTAATCAATATGATGATATAAGAAGTAATAGCATGTTTAAATTTCTGGTGGGACAAGAAGACTAAATGTTATGAGCATTTTGTGCAATGCGAGAAAATGCTAAACAAAAAATGTATTCTCATTAATCATTGTCCGGAAAATGTGCACGTGCTTCACGTCGCTACTCTTTTCAAAGTATGGCGTTGAAGGAGTTGCAGTTAAATTAATTGTTGTTGGAACGTGACAAATAAAAATATAAAACGCCCGAAAAAAAAAACATTTATTTGAGAGAAATTTAGTTTGAACAATCGATAAACTTGTACAACTGACACTATTGACACTATGGACAGTTGTAATTTGATGTGTTATTTGAAATTTGTGGGACACTTTTACTAAACATTCTTCTCCATCTTGATTTATAAAACTTTATACATTTCTCCCGTTTGCTTAGTATATTGCATTTTTAGGTTTAAACCTAAAAGGAAGTTAATTAATTTCTTAGTGTTTGGATATAAACTATATATAAACTCATTAATAAATCATTAACATTCTTTTTAACAGTTTTATATTCAGACAGCCAATTATACAGTCTTTACTTTCTAAATAAATTCACATTTTCTGAAAAAAAATAATCAAGATTTACAACGCATACATCATCTATTTTACAATCTCCAATTAAACTACGGTTAATACACTCTAATAGCCTGTGGTCTCGGTAAGCCTTCGTGGCCTGCCAGCCAAAATGATTGGCGGCGGTGTGCCTACATTTGTCGTGCGACACAGGGACTATTGTTGCCCTCCTCCGTTCACCTTAAGCAAGAACTCGAGGTTAATTCGAGCACGCCACCGACACGCAAACGACTATGTCGAGCCACCTTCGCTGCCACCATTACACGTAAGGTCGCCGTAAATAGTTGCACCGTTGTGTCTTTATTCGTTGTCCACTGGGCAATTCGTTACTGAAGTGTGTTTCCTTGCCGCCACCTCTCTCTGCCACCAATTTAGTTGTTCCACCATGCACTATCAGCGCGCACGCAATTATGTCACACTAGATATTAATATTCGCTCGCGGAAAGTCCACACGCGATTGACGGCAGCGACGCGCGTTGGAGGCAGAGGCGGCCGCGTCAACTCGTAAAAGTAGTTATTTCCCGCAAAGTCATGAATTTAATGCGCGTCTGTTAATCCGAGTAATGGCGATAATTCTGGAGTGAGAACACAACCACTGGTGGTTGGTTATTATAATTGCAAAAATTAACAAAATACGCAAATAAGAAATAAATTATTACATTAAGATGTTATTACTGGTTTTACGTGTAGAGCATTTAATTTTATCTGTTTGTTTCGATGTGAGGTTAGGAGCAAATTGGGTAAGGTTAATGCAAAAGGTGGTGAGCAACCCACAGTGCACAACATCCATAATAAAACTGTATTAATGCAGTTTTGATGTGAGCGTGGTGCAACTACAACAAGGCACAACAATGTTAATTTACTTTGGATAAATAAAGCTCAAATTAGAGGCAACCACTATGAATTAGACGCTTTGATAACAAACCTGTTATTTGATTATATATTTTAATGTAAGGTACATATAAAACAATGAGCTCTTTAAGATAACTTTATATGAAGTTGCTTAAATTTAATAAATATTTTAATTTAAAAAAAAGTATTTAATTGTTTGTGTTGGTTTCAAAACACGTTTAAAACATACTTACAATATATTATCATTTTAATTATTAAGTGGATGTAATTGTATTTAACCTAACCATAATTTTCAGCTTTTAATTAAGTTTGCACTAAGTAGCCGCTCTAAAAAATAATTAGTCTAATTAATTGAAATACCTTTATGCAGAATTAGATGAATTATCTCGCTTTCTGTCTATGCCTAACCTAATTTTTATTAGTCTCATTGGAATTAGTACAACCCAATGCGCCAATTGCATTCTCACCAGGATGCGTAAATTATCATCTACTACGAACTAGACAACACGCAGTTTTACAACGACCACAACCGTATTGTGAATACTCACAATGCAATATGTCGCGGAGGCAAAATGCGCACGAGTGGAATAATATAATGCGAATTGCACAATGTAGCAGCCCGCGCGCCGATAACCAATAATACTCTGCGCGTCCGCCGCCAATATGGCCGGAATGAACCAGTTAGCGTATCGCCGGACCGCATCAAACGGACTAATGTAATTTAATTATTTTCATAACTGCGCGCATGAAAATTTAATCAACAATTAATTTGTTTTTCCGGATGGCAGCGTCACAATGTATCAGTTTATTTGAGGTTATGCTTCAATTGGCGGCATGCAATTGCGTTCGCACGCACCGATTGTTTGCAAAAGCGTAATTATTCGCTTTATAGATTATTTCTAAATGTTTTGTATAATTTAATTAATATCGGTTTTATTTGCATTCTGAGTTGCCTGCGTGGTAGTTTATTAAGTCCTTTGTGCAGCAATAAGAAGCATTGGTATTAATTCCATTCCTGGATTTAACCATAATTACCTGTACGAAATGTTAGGATTACGCCAGTGCAACTAAGAAACGTAATACGCTTTGCCGTCTGGCGATGCATTTCTTGCCGCCATCGCTACTGTGCACTGGTAGTGCCGCCTCCGCACATGTTAATGATGCCGCCGACGTTGTAATTACAAATGTTCTTATTAGATTTATAGGAAGTGATAATCATCTAAAATAGCACATTTTAAATGCGTTTAATTCAACGTTCTGATGATAGGCAATCAACTAGACAATATATTTACTTGCGACAACAAGTTGTAGAAATCCGTATTTTTGATCATCTATCAACTCACACAGAAACAAACAAATAATCTGCTTGCGGTTTAGAAGCATTGTTGAACAACGTTTTGTTTATCAGGCTGCACAAATCATCGCATGAACCTGCATCCAAATTCACATGTTTAACTCTTCTGAGTTGCGTCCTGTTTTGTTCCCATCAGCTGGCACACACAAATCGCATCTAATTTCCCTCATGCCATGGCATTGTTGTTCGTTGGCATTAATTTTGGGCGCGGCAAAAAATACGATTTCCGCTTTACAATGCAGCACAGCTGTTTCTATTTGCGTTATGCATTTACAACGCAGCGCGGAAAAACCGCGCGTTTAAATATCGCACTGTAATACGGAAGTGGTACATGCTGGCGAAAAGCGGAAAAATTACATACAATGAAATTTCAAATCACCATGGTAATGTACTGCTAGGATATTACTTTTGATAAAACCTATGGTCAAATGAATTTCAAATAATTCTACAAAAACCCACCAGATTCGTGTTGGTACAGTTGTTTGGTTAGAATTTCCAACTTCAGCTGTCGAAGCAAACCATATAATCAAATGTGCTGGAATTTTTAATTCACACCTGTGCTGCTTGAGATTATTAAAACCTTGACTCACTTTGTTATTAGTAGGTACTAGCAAAAACAGAAAAACAATTAGTTTTCTAATTACAAAAGGCTTTTTTCTTAATTTAGTCGTTATAAATATATTTGAAATTATATCTATAGTAAAGTTGTAGCTCTAGAAGAAGAGATGTAGGATAATGATCTTTCTGTTATAAAGATTTGAAAAAAGTCAAACAAACTGCCAAACGGATTAATTCTACAATACATATTAGTTGATATTATTCACTATATAGACATTTGTTTTCTTTTTTGTTAAAATATGCATTTTTGCATTTAACATTGTCTGGCCTAAAACTGCAGTAGTAAATTGAATTGATGTTGAATGACATGAATTCATCAAACGACAATTGAGTCAGGTTAAATTTACGTCACAGAATTTTTGTCATAAATTTTGACGTGGAATCGATATTAACATTCTAGATAAATTAAGGTTGAAACGTTGCTAATATATTTTATTGAAAATAATTCAACTGTACTTTAGGCAATGCTTTTACAACATTAAAATGAATACCCACAAAAATCCAATAAAATAGGTCTGTAATAATCTTTTATTTGACATTAACATGCAATTCATTTTATTTGTGCAAATAATATTTAAACGTGAAATTCCTTTTTTTCAACTACATATCGACCGGTATTGCTCTAAATTAAACAAGAATACGCTGATTTACCAATGTGATTTTCATTTGTGTTGTGTTCGCACGGAGCAAGCTGAGCGTGTGTGCAGTAATTTACTGTTGGTTAATGTAGCCATGGCAGAACTGCCGCCGCCCCGGGCGGTATTGCATGTGTGGCAGAGTGAATGGGCTTGCGTGTCCTTCCGCACCATTGTGCGAGCTGTCTTCAGCCTGTTGAATTGTGAATTTCCAAGGGGCGCATCCGTTTGGCGGGTGTTGTCGGCTTTGGCTTCAATTTTACGCCTGTGTGTGGCACGTGCGCTGCACAGCTTCATTTTGCTGCTAATGCGTACGTGAGCTAAAAGGAACTAAGATACTTACTAGCTGTAGGAAGAAAATAATTTTGTTTAGTGCAATAATACTGCAGAACAGAAAATTTTTCATTGATATGACATTAAGGGCACCCTATTAATAATAATGTTCTATTAAAAAGGGTTTTCTTAAAATTTCTATGCCATCGATTGGGTTCTTTTAATTTCAATTTTAGTGTTTGACCACATTTTGCAATTTGCAATTTGAAGTTTTGTTTCATAATTTCCGTAATTATTATAAAATTATTTAATTGTTTTTAATAACAATTAGTGAATGTTACGTAAATGAGTAAAAATTAAGTTTTGACTCAAAAAATTCTATCTTAAAAACTAAATGCACCAAGAAAATTGGAATTATAGTGTCGTGTTGGGCAGCTTATACTTAATCAAGTAAACATATTTTCATTTTATTATTTCAAATTATTTTTGTTAGAAATATGCGTTCATATCAGCGTCTACATTTTTTTCACAAAAATCTACTTTGAGAACTTATAACTACGGAACTAACAAGGATAAACAAATCACGTTTTCACACATTACTTCAATATCTATTTACAAATTGTTATTGAAGAGAATTAAATAATGTAACAATAATTACAAAAATTATAAAACAATATATCAAAACACAACCAAAACTCAGTAAAAAACTAAAATTAAAATTAAAAAAAAAAAAACGATCAACGATTAAAAATTTTATTAAACCCGTTTCTTTAGAAAATTATGATTGATTGGCTGTTGATGCTATTTTGATCGGAAATTTCGTGTTTCGTAGTGTTATTAAAGTTTTGAGAATTTAGGAAATTACAAAGTTAAAATATATAATTTTTAAACCAAAAAAATTTAAAAAACTGGCTAAAATATAAGAAATCAACTAAATAAAAGTTTTAATTTAAAAGATTTGAATATTTTTTACAAAGATATTTTATTCTCATCCAATGTGCAAATTTATAAACAAAAAATTTTCTACATGTACCTACAGTTAGAATGTTAGTTGAAATAGTCCCTACGAGGGTCATAAATAAAAACCCCATATTTTACTGATTTGCCTTTTCCAAACTTTCCTTTCGGCCCGGAAACATTCTTGCAAATGTTTGCACTAAATGAAACATAACCTATCTGATCGCATAACTACGCCATAAATGTAATGTCTTCTGTCTTACCTTTTCCTCCTGCATTATTTATTTCCATATTTTCCGTCACATTTTGCAACTAACATTCTTTTCCTCGTTTCCACATGGAGCAATTTGCACCGTTTATTAATTTAATGTTAGCGGTTAGGTGGTTCAGCTTTAACTTGGCAAAATACTAGCAGTGGGTCCTTCAGAAAATTAGGAAAGTTAGATATAAGTGCTGATAACAAATTAAATAATAATAATTTGCGCATACGTTGGCATGCGCGACAACCGTATAGGTTTTGGGGATGGCGGTGAAAGTTGGCGTCGTTAGTAAAATTTGCGGTTGGGTTTGGGAGCGAATCAAGTAGCTGGAGTTGGAAAGGGTTGGATGGAATGAGAATGCTTTTGAATGGAAAAGTTTTTCGGGAGGACAAGCACTGGTCTGCAAGTGGTTGGTACCTTTGCACAATTAGTGCAGGGGTGGTTTGTGCTTGGGCCAGATGAGACAATTAGAGTCTTATCCGGATGTGGAGGACATAAGGAAGAGAACATACAACTTGCATTTTAATCTAGAGCAGGAATTTAAAGGGGAATACAAAAGTTTCCAATTAGAGTCTGAAATTTTAAAAATTTTAAATAAATTCTAAATTTTACTGCCGCCAACAAAAATTTATTTTATAATAACAATTTAAATTACTTGTATTTTGTTTTTTGTTTCTTACATTTTCAAACACTTAATTTTTTTTGAACTTTTAATAGATCTTGATTTCTTGACGATTTAAGTCTCTCAAAAATGCCAAAAAAATTTGCACTATAACACTTACTTAAAATGGATTTATAAAACGTTTTCGGCATGTTGCCTTCTTTAGTATGAGAAGAAACAGCCGTTCAATAAACAGTTCAATGTAGAAGTAACTTAAAAACTATATAAATCGTAAACATTCACAAATTATTCCTATACTGAA
>JAODIE010021364.1:0-38746 GCA_027575565.1 Diploeciton nevermanni
GCATATAGTGTTGTTGGATTCCTGCTACAAATTAAAGATCGACATAATGGAAATATAATGTTGGATGGGGAAGGACATATTATACATATTGGTATGTTAAAATAATGAAGTGTTTAATGTTAAATCTGATTGAAATTTGTGGTAGATTTTGGATTTATGTTTGAATCTTCACCTGGTGGAAATCTTGGCTTTGAACCTGACATTAAACTCACAGAGGAAATGGTAACCATAATGGGAGGTAAAATGGAAGCACCACCATTCAGGTGGTTTTGTGAACTGTGTGTGCAAGCATATTTGGCTGTTAGGTATGTTTCCATTTTTATTTAGTGTCGCTTGTACTGATTTATTGATGTTTTTCTAGGCCTTACAGAGAAGCAATTGTTTCTCTTGTTTCCCTCATGTTGGATACTGGTCTACCTTGTTTCCGTGGTCAGACTATTAAACTTCTTCGTGCTCGATTCCAGCCAAGTGTTAGCGAAAAAGAAGCAGCGAATTATATGCTTACTATTATTAGGCACAGCTTTCTCAACTTCCGCACACGTACCTATGACATGATACAGTATTATCAAAATCAAATACCGTACTAAAATGTTATTACTGGTATTAGAAGAAATAACCACTGAAACGGTGTTTAGGAATAGTAAACATAGTAATATATTACTTAATTTATTAAAGTAGTGTTGGTTTAACTGACGTGAGCATCAGGTAGCATTTATAAGATAGTTTTGTTGATTTTAATAATTACATTAATAATGGTGGAATAGTGAGATTCTGTTATAATGTTGTATTTTATACATAATGTGTATAAAATAATTGAATATAATAAATGTTTTTGTTTCAATCAAATTACAAATAGTCGAGTGAATTATTTATGAGAACATTCTTATTAGACCTTAGGTACCCCACAAGAAATGATTTTTATATATATATTTTTTTGATTCTAAGGACTTGTAATTGGGGTGCACATGATATGAACAGAATCAGAAAAATTCATAAAACGTATATCATCAGAAGTAATAAAACCGTTTAATGGAATATAAATTTATGAAAATTGTATTATTGTTTGGGAAAGTAGAATTTTGGAAGCAAATAAAGTTGCATGTCCTACAGGTGCATGAAGAAATACAGCTATGCAAAAATTCAAAATTTAAATAATAACCAACAGCATCATTATTACAGATATTAGTTGCTTACATTAGTTATTAGTGAACTTTTTCTGGGTGTGGAGCTTTCATTTTTTCAAATATTTTAACACGTATAGTACCAATTTTTGCCGGTTTCCGGTTAACTACCGTTTCTGATTGGCTTGTTGCATTCGGATTGCTCCGACCCCACCGACCGGTTCCGATTTTGCTCTTATCACACCATGGTGGTTATCAACATGGCGGTCCTCGTTCTTTCCTTTCCAACCCTCACCATGTGCGCCTCGCATTCGTAATAACGTGCATTTTGCCACTCATGTTTAGAAACTCATGTTTCTCTCAGAAAATCATGTATCCAACTCTCTTTATTCTTTTCACAATCATTTACAATTAACCTAAAATAAAGCTGAAGAATTAATATTATCCAGTGTGCGTTATCATAAAAGTGAAATCATGGTGGCACGTTTTCTGTGCATAACTGATGAAATCAAGTACGCGACGATAACCAACAAAAGCACAAACAAGAATTTACGTTTGCCAATTATAAAAGTGCATTGTGCTACGAATACATGTATATAAAGAACATAATAAGTGAAAGTCATGCATGCAAAGCAACGGTTGAGAATACACAGAATTATTAACATAAGTGTTGACAAGGGTTGATAAGTACACTAAATAGTTGTAACTGGGGCTTCAATTGCACTCTTGGAGCGTGTTTCTGCTTTGAATTCGTTGAAATCTTCCGCTTGTGTTGAAAGGGCCTACTATTCATGTGAATTTGTGATTATAGTAGATGTGATTATTATGATAAATTTGGTTCGGTTGCTTGTTGCCACTCTAATTGCATTTATGGTATAGAACGGTTACTGCGGTGATAAAACTGATGCAGTACCGGATTTGGTGGATTTTCTCCACCACTATATGATTTGTTCTTTGTTTTATATTACATACAATACTATTAAAAATTGATATACATGGGTAAAGATTGAAATGTCCACTCTATAAAATTGTATTTGGGGCTTTAATTACACTCCTGAAGTGTCGAGTGTTTTGCTTTTTTAAATTCGTTGAAATCTTCGGCTTGTGCTGACTAGGCTCGAGTCTTAAGTGTTTTTTTATGTAATATATATGATTAATATTTTTGCCTATTGGTTATAATTGCTTCACACGTACTTGCATTGAATTTCTCATTGCACCGATACTAGCTAGAAATAGTCAGCAATGAACTGTGTGGATATATAAATAATTGTATTTGAGATTTCAACTGTACTCCCGGTGTGTCTGGTGTTTTTTTTTTTTTTCTTCAAATTCGTTGAAATCTTCGGCTTGTGCTCACTAGGCTCGAGTCTTAAGTGTATTTTATGTAATATATGTGATTTTCCTATTGGTGTTATAATTGCTTCATACATGTTGCATTGAATTTGTCATCGCACCGAGACTAGCTAGAAATAGCAATGAACTGAGTGGAAATATTTGCTATGCGTTGCTCAATATCGTATAAAAATACAACATTAACAATAAGATATATTTATAATTGATGCTTTTTATAATTTTGGGGTTTTGGTACCTTCTATCAGTATTTGTGTTTTCTGGGGCAGATTTTATTGAATGATACTTGGAAACTTGTTTTTGTTTATGTCATATCCATCTATCTCTTGTCAGTATTTGTGTTTTCTGAGATGAATTTTATTGAATGATACATTTATCTCTTTTAATTCAGAGAAATGTACTGCATTTGAGATTTATGTAACTTTTTGAAATAATACTTTGTGCCATAGTGTGGCACAGAGTCACATAGTCTTCACAAAGAGTATTATTTGTTCGTTCAGCTTGAATTGGTGATACAGGTATATGGAAATCGTATTGGTTTTATAAGTTATCACACCCTGAAATGAAGTTTTTTAAATTCTAAATATCTTTCTAAAACAACTAGATTTTCTAAGTACATTTAATAATAAAGTTTGTACGTAGTTAAAATATATCGTTCCTCTTGGTTAAATTTGTATTTATATATTTAATTCAATGGTGAATGTGATTTTTTTTTCGATTTAATTGAACGTACCTCTAATTCATAGAACACAGGATCATTACATATATTGGGTACGGCTCATAATTAGTTACTGATTAAGTACTGCATATAATTCTGAAATATGCTCAAATGCAGCGCCACACTTTATATATTTTTTAATAACTTCATAAATAACTATTTAAATATTTCCTTCCAATATAAGTATATTTGTTATGATGATATTTTGTAGTTTCAATATACACTGGTTCTTTAATTAATAACTTGGTTTAATTTACATTCAACATTTCTTCTATGGTGTATGATTCTTGTTTTTAGGTTGTTTGTCCACTCAGAAAGTACTCCCTATATATTGCTTTGAAGCCAGCATATAGCAATCAATGCACATTGTGTTATTTGTGTAAGTTCGCATTATCGAAATTACTTTTGATGAATCCTTAATCGCTGCAGCGACGTAAACTCTCGACAGGATGTGAGTTATAGACCGCTCGTTCCACGCGTTTTGAATATGGGATCGTATCATTTTTTATACACTAATGAATTCGCTAAAGTGATGTGAAGTGAGGTTTCTGGAACAGACACAGGTTCTCAGTGAGCATTCATGAGTTGACGTGGCTACCACTATCGTGCCAAAGTTGATTTTAGTTCATGCCAACGTAGATGTGGTCCGAATTTGCCGATCAACATGCCTACTCGCTTACTTCGACAAATCGTATTCCTAGATTGCTGAGATGGAACATATACATACGAGTACATTGCATTAAAAACTTTAATATATCTGGAATTGTAAAATTGTATTAGTACTGGATTCAGTTCAGTTCTTGTTCACCTGAGTGAATAAGAAAGCTCACATAACCAAACAAGAAAGATCAAAGGAAACAAGACAGTTGAAATATTAAATAGTCTCTAGTCTTGTATTACGGTTTTATTATTAATTAAAATTATAATAATATTAGACAATTTATAGTTTAAATTTAACCGAAAACACGATTTAATATTTTTGCTGCATAACAATTATTTTAAATTCTTTCTTTATAAACTGGGCGAGGAAATATTTCTTATTTCTTAATTATAGTGTACTTTGATTTGTTCACCCAGAGAGGGTGAATTAGACACTAGGATAATAATTAGCAATGGTTGAAGTTTTATATTGACCACTACTATATTCTACACTTCTAAATGTATATTCGTCGAATTGTTTTTTTCTTACCTTCTTACATTACTAGTTGAAATATGCCGTAACTTAAAATTTAAGTCCTGTGTTGTTATCCCTGGCTGTTGTTTATCAGTTAGCTAGAGTAACGAGACAAAATTGTGTAATTTGTGGAACCATTTTGCCACTTCTAATAATAACTATATTCTAATCTTTAAAAGAATATTGCAATTTTAATTTATAACATTATATGTAACGTATGCTTTGGTATATTTATTTATTTCTTTTTCACAAATATTCTGCATAATGTATTCGCGTTTCTAGTGTCGATTTAAATTATAATTAATTAACCCTACTTAATATTATCTTATTTATTAATGATAATTTTGTTGTGATACTAATACACTTTCTTGGTCTCTGATCCAATAAAGAAAATAATTACTCAGGTTCCTTAGTATTCTCGGCGATAGCCTTACCTATAGCTACTAAATTAAGCCAATACACAGAAAAATATTTGATTATATTTTACTCAAGTTCAATTCACGGTAGTGGTGATGGTACTTAATCAAGAGATATTTCTGTAATAGATTAATTCAGCTAAATTTTTACACAGAAAATGAATTAAAGGATGTTTTATTAGTCAGAATTTTTTCTTTAATATTAATGGAATTGTTTTATTGCTTCTTTAAAAAATCTAAATCTTTGTTTATTTAAATGGTGGCTGGTTAAATTTTATGTTTTAATTTTACACCGAGGGTTTCTACAACTTCTTTCAATTCCCTCGGATTTTTTTATTTATTATTAAATTCATATTAATGTCTAAATATTATACAGAATATAAATAACTGGGGTATTAATATATTTATTATTTCCAAATAAAATAATCCACAAAGTTTGATAATATATATTTAAGTTATATATTATTTTTTTGTTTTTCTTATAAATTAAACTCAACTTTAACTAATAATACTATTGCTAATCATAAGTTATAATACGTTACTTTAAGTATTTTGTATGGTTTTCTTCAATGATATGGTTCTTGACTACTTAGGCGCAATAGCTGAAACTTTTTTTAGCTGAGTACTGCATTCTTCCATTTTTATTTGTAGGCGGTTTATAATTGTAGTATTATTGTATTTAACAAATACTATTACAATTTCGTGAACTATGAAACTTATTTACTTTTTATTTTATTGTGGTATATTTTTTTGAATGAAAGTGATAAAATTTGAATTATTATTTATTTTTATATAACTATTATTCATTATTATTCTATAACTGGTTATATGTTAATTAATTAAAAACTTACACACATATATCTATACAGAGTGTATGAAGGACAATTTTTGTCTCAATACCTATTATAAACAAAAGACATAATAATAGTTTATATTTCTTGTTACTTAATTACTTTCTATTAAATGGCATTCTGTATTTTTGCAAAATTATTTTTTGGTGGTGTCAGGCAGTTATCCCGCAAACACTATCTTGTTTTTATTTACGTTAACTGGTTCTCAATAAGACAATAATTATTTCATTTTTTTATTTACAAATAATAGGTTGTCTGATGCCCCTCTAATTGTATATTTATTGAGAATTCACTTTCTCAGAAATAAATATAAGAAAATAATTAAAACTATATTACTTTTATTGAAATCTTGTTTAGTGATTTCATCGATGATTGGAATTAACCAATATGTAGAATTTATATTCTACTAGTGGATTAACCTTATTTTTTGTGATGTTTCATTCTATTCTATATTCTCTATTAATCTCTAGTTTATTATGGGACATTCATTTCAATTTAAATATTAAATAATTCAAACTATAAGCTCTGTGGTATTCGACTGCTTGGTAGTTTATCTTTTTTTTTTTTCGATTACATTTTTTATTATTTTGCTCTTTGGATTTTTATAATACTTACTTTTTTTTAACTTTTACTTTTTACTTTTACTTTTTTCATTTTCGAAGTGACAGCGTGATATATTTTTTTCCTAGGCTACTAGCAGAAAACAAGGAAAAAAATTTTTGATGCATATTAATTATATTTTTATACCTACCTCAATTTGCCATGATTTATATCCTAGTTGATACAACAGTGATATCCAGCAGATATATTTGTTGAAGTGGAGCTTGTAATTTTCCGCAGTACTACGGCCTCCTAGGAGGCACATCTCGCATTTTATTTCAAATGTGTTCGTAATAAGTTAATTAATTTTTTATCTTTTATCCTGTCACTACTTTTTTATAAATGCTTCGTAGCCAATTTATTTGGGGAAATATGTTTAATTTACTAAAACCACTCTAAATAATGATTAATAAATAACTAATTTCACAAATCTGTATATTTTATATAAATTCTTATGATATAGTTGTTGGGATATTTAAGTGATTTTGATGGTGGTGGTGACCTATTGATGTGTTTTCTCTGAGGATTTGGGGCGAACCAAATAACTTCCGAATATATAAAACATATTTTTTCTTCACACGTAATTGTGATAATAAAGAATAATCCTAAACCAAAAGACATTTGGACGATTCTAGCAGGATCAAATAATTGAAAATTACGGTTGTTCTTTTCTTTCAAGTATCTTTAATATTGATTTTATTAACATATAACATTAACAAATAATTGAAATATGAACACAATGATTTTTTTTTAATTTTAATAAATGTTGAATTTCAAGTATTTATTTTTTATTCATGGACTGCTCAAGGATGTTAAATTCAGTCTAAAAACATATAAAAATATAAAAAACACTTTGTTATCACTTGGATAAAATTGAATCCATATTTCGCATGCATTTTTTAAAAATAAATTCTATGTTTTACTAAATACATTTCTAATTTTAAAACAAAAACTGTTATATGATGTGGTTATGGTTATCATTAGTTCTACGTCCGAGTTATTTTTTGTATTTTATTTTAAATTTCTGTTTGTAATAATTTATTATTAATTTCTTAATTTCACACTAGTCTCAGGAGTAATTGTAATTTACCTGAGTGATTCTTAAAAAAAGAATTTTGATTTTTATAATAAGATTGATAAAAAGTATTACCGTAAAGCAATTCACTCTATTAACAATTTATTCCAAGTTGAATAACTGTTGGAAAAGGAATTCCAAAGGTTTGGAAGTGGTCATTTCTTTTGTGGAACATTTAATTAAAAATCCATTGTTTCATAAAATTTATAAATGTCTAATCCATATATTTATCTTTTTAATAACAAAATGTTAATACACAATATTGTGTCTCTCCGATTGCAGGATGAGCAAATGGATATGTTTGATAATCTCGAAAAAGTTTTTTTTTATGGTATTATATTTTACTGCTTCAAGTAAAATTAGTCGATTTAAAATGAATAATATTTTTTCTGCAATTCTTATTTCTTCTAACAATTCTGTAACTGAATGATTTTTTGTAATGCTTTTATTGATTTGTATGTTTCCAATCTGCAGCAATATTCCCTGGAGTAAATTTTAAGTCACTGCAATGGTTATTCCCCTTTTTGGTGTGTTATCATTGGTAAAATATTAAATGTATTATTTTAAATATCATTATAATTCTTTATTACAAGTTCCACATACTTGAGTTTTATTTCATCGTCAAGTTTGATTCTTGAAACTATAAAAGAATGAATTATTAAAATTATTCTGAGGGGTTATAAAATATTTCACTTATCTTTAATTTGTAGGAAAAATAGAATTTTTATTCTATATTTTTATAAGATGTTGAATTTTATATTTACTTATTTATTATTTTCTGAAGATTAATTGATGCTCGTTCTGGATATATTTTTTTATTGGAATTTTATATTATATTTATGACTTACTTTATATGTATTTGTTTACCTTTTTAACCAAAAAGCATAATTTGAAGGCGGACAGCTGGATTGTTTAACAAAAAACAACAAAAATAATAATTTATTAGAAACAATTGCACCTAATATACCAAAGTATAACATTTTTACACAATCATAATAATTTTGATTGTAAATTTATGACAATTAAATACGTGAGGTATTAAATCGATATCCATTGAGGTTATACAATTACAAGAATATATTGTTATTGCTTAATATTTTGAATTGAAGGAACTTCGAATAAATTTCTTAATTACAAAAATTTTTTTTATATTTGAATACATTTTTTTAAAATTAGGAATACATAGTATTTATTCATATCATAGCTTCAGTAAAAGTAGACGCAGTTTTTTAAATTAATATATTTATTGAATGTTTTATAAAATTAAGGCAGTGCTCATGGGTTGTTCGATTTTTGTGACCCACCGCATACGGAGAATCGGTATTTATTCCAGAAAAGTAATAAATTTTATCTCTAGTTTGTTAAATTCCATCTCTTGTCTAAAATTCCAATTATTTTCCATTATTTATCTTTTTCATTAGTAATAAAAGCTAAATAAGGAATTGTTTAAAATGCTTACATGAAATATTTCTTATTTGTTTATATTAATTATAAATTTGATGAGAGAGATGAGACTATTGAGACAATTCGTAGAAAAGTATAATAGTGTTTTTGTTTTTATTTTAAAAAATACTAATATATGGTTTCTTACTAAACATAGTTTTAATGTACATTGCTTGATGCAAGCACATATATTTTAATTATTTTTATACATGCAACCCTAAATTTTTAGATTTGTGGGATTTTAACACAGTTTGCAACAAAACTTATTGTTCTTTTTTAAATACGTTGAATTCGTGCATTCATTGTTTTTAATATGTATATGTTAAAAATTCATTCTAAACCAAGTTCCACGGTCGCCACCTCCTCACACTAAGGAAGACTACAGCAAGTTTTTATGGTCTACAAATAGTATTATCAATTGTGGCCACACTGCACTCAATACGCCCTAAACAAACGCTTTACTTCTCTTCATATACTTAGCGTTAAAACGCTCTGGTTCTCATCATTTCTCTTTCTACGCTTTCATCCTTTCTGTATAATATATTTTTTAATGGAGTTTTTGGGTATCTCTTAGTTTAGATCAATACTGTTTGCACTCTTAAAAATATGCATTTATGATTACAGCATTATCTAATGTTAAAGTATCTAACATATTTATTGCATCTAATTTTAAATATAATTTTTGTCAATATTTTTTTGGTTTGAGTTGCACACCGGTATATATCGTTACTGTGTATACAGCTGAATATTATTTGACTATTTATATGTTTTTTGTACCTCTTCAATCAAATGGGCGATGATATCCTATATAAACATAAAAATTTCTACTTTGAATATTATTTAAGAATATAAAATTAATAGAGTTGGTAATAAATTTTAAAGAAAAAGAATTAATCTTTGACATTTTATGAAAAATATTGGCTGCTTGATTATGTGAATATAATTATATTAAATTTACGTCATGTGTACTAACAATGAAATAGTCTTATAACAATACACTTAAATAAATTATCGATGGGCGAAACATTCTCAATTCATACGAATTTGTTGAGGATGATATATTGCCCAAGAAAGTTCACCTAAATGTATTAAATTCATCAGGCCAATATTTTCTATCATATTTACACACAAACGTTGATTCTCTAGAAGAATGGGAAGCAGTGGTTGTTGATTTATATAAAATTTTTTAAATAATCTGTTTTGTGTATAGAATCCTCTTGTACTTAAGTGAACAATAAGGAAACACCCATATTTTTATGGCTCTTTAATATCACTTTATCGATTTATCAGTTCTACGTAATTATTATACGTCATTGTTTTAATAAAATATGTAATTTAAAATATAAAACAACAATTTTTGTGCCAGGTGACAATTTCTACTATATATTGCCATAAACTATGACATAGAAATCGTGCCTTTTTAGCATATAGCACCAACACTTTTTTTTACTAGCAACAATACTTTTTATTCTTGAAACTGTAACACTTTCATTGAACATTGATAATATTGAAAATAATGATAGCAACCATTATAATTCGTTAGAATTGACTTCTTGTTTCAATTTTTTATTCATCAATTTTCCAGATATTGTCTCTTACAGTCACTCTGACATACATAAGGTTTAATATTATGCTTAATTTTAATTATTCTTGGAATTAGTCTAAAATTTTAATGATATTTCTCTGCAGTTTGGTTTTGGAATTGGTGTCGTTGGTTGTGTTTGTGGACAGTATTAGATGATTCTCCTAAAACACCTACGTTTATTAATGTTTACTATGAATTGTTAGTGATAAAGCAATTTCAATTTTAACCATTTAATCTTAATCATTAAGTATGTATTATTGATTATTTTGTTTTATTGATTATTGATTTTACTCTTTCTCAGATTACGAGACAAAATTGTGTGATTTGTAAGGCCACTGATAATATTTTTTATAAACCTTGGTCATTGCTTTAACTTTGATATAAATTTAGAATATCTTTGTTTTTTGATATCTAGTAATTATTGAAAAGGTGCCTCTTTTGATGTAGGCAAAGTGGATTGATAAACTCATTCCAGGCTGAATTGTCCATCGATGATTCTATCGTGCCTTGCTCTTTTCATTGGAGTCTCGTAACTTACATTCAATTTTAATCAATTATTCCTGAAGATTTGCGAGGAATTCCTTTGTGGCAATTGGTCCAAAACAAAAATTTCTGGTTTTGATTCAGGCGTGGAGTGATCTAATGGTCTGTGCCTCCAACATCCGAATGCTTATGATGCGCCGATTCGGATTGAGTTGGAGGAACGCATTCTTGCTGAGCAAGACCTCATTGGCAGACCTCAGCAAACATTTTCTTTCTATGAAGTTGAACAATCCAACGATGAAAAAAAGCTCGGTGCTGTGGAAGGGCCTCAGGTATTTGTTATGATCCGCATGGCAGTTATTGAAATTTATAAATATATAAATAAATAATAAAAATTGATTAACAATAAAGAAATAATTAATAAACATTTATAATTAATAAATAAACAATTAACCATGATTTTAAGCAATCACCAATTATTTTTATTTATTTTATTGCATCTCCGTTTTCAATGAAAAGGATGTGATGATTTTTATAATAATATAGAATTTAAAGTTGAATGGATGGCTTGCTATTGGGTTTCTTGCTTGTATGTAATTTAAATCAAACCCTAACCAATATTGCAAAATCGAGCAATTACTTTTAAATGTGCGTTAATAAATTTTATATTTATTTCTTTATCTGTGACATCAACCGTGATGTGCATGTTATTCTTATCTATTCAATAGGATATATTACAAAACAGAATTGTTAAAAACAGTGCAATTGGTTGCATTCAAATATGATATAGTATAACTTATATCATTTTATTCTGCTATTGATTAACATATTGTATCTATTTATTATTTTTTAATGTCACAGTATACAAACTATTTTATAATACTTTTTGTACAGGCACTCTGCTTGGTTTCAATAATGCTATATATTTTAATTAGTTTAATTTAAAAATATTGAAATAATTCTATTATATATAGTATAAGTATAAGTGACCACCACAATGTCTTAATCGAATCAGATGGGAATTAGGTGTTTTTAAACCTTAAATATTGACAAAAAAAAACTGCCTTTTTAATTTATATCAGGTACATATTGCATTTCTTGGGCACTAACATTTACTTTATATATCAAATTAATTATAATTAAACTAAGCTACTGAGTATTTTTTCATAACTATTTGTCATTTTCAAGAAAATGTCGACGCCTAATTTAGATCGTTGAGAGATTCTGAATGCAATACATATCTGGTCACTCAAATCTACCCCATCGGTGACTCATATGTTACATGATGGTTCATACGATCTCATAAATACACGGCGTAATAGATTAGCGCAGGTTTGAGTTCTTATATATTGTCGTATAAACGTGTATTCATCGAATTATTTTTTCTTATCACTGCAGAAAATGTGATATCATAATCAGGGAAATATATAATAGATTAATATTTAAGTTTGGAGTTATCTAGCTCTGGCTGTTTCTGAATAGCTGATATATAATATATAATGGTATATAATAGCTGCTGAATAGCAACACCTCATGATATGCTGTATCTCCTGTTTCAAATCTATTGATCTCTTAACCTTGATGATAAGACGAGCTCTAACGGATAGTTTATATTTTCAATACATATCTCGTTCTCTCTCGTTCTTAAATGTGGGTACATCGTCTTCGCAATCGACTGCCACAGTTGATCAAACCAAAATCTAGGCACTTTCTCAATTTAGAATGTACTATAATTTTCAGTTTATTTGAAGTAAAGAATGGGAAGTGTAAAAAATAGTTCATGTTAATTGGACAACCTGGTGGAACGTATATCAATAGTCCTTTCATCGTTTCAACCTCATTCGATTTTTCAATCTTTTTCAACCGAATACAACCACGTGCTATCTTGGGGGACATCATCCGATAGCTTAAAACCTCGTTCTTCTATCATCCTATAAGCATTTGATGTTCTAAGGTGTTCATCGCATTGTTTTAAGTACTCAGTTCTTGGGACTGTTGTACTTTTCTGCATTTTCTTCGTAGTTAACATCACGTCAACATATGACTATCTGTAAAACATTTTCTCTAGCTAAGACAGATCTTTTTTCTATAGTCTCGTCTTCCTGTATGAACTGTATACTACACTCTACCTTTCTCATTACTTGCGTTATACTTCTCTCGCTGGTCTTAGTCTAATCATATTCAGGTCACAAAAAGTTTCTTGTAATCGCACTTTAGAATAAAGTAGAAAGTTGGAAGTGTCTGATAACAACACTCCCTTTTTTCTCTCGATTTCCTCTCCTCGCACTCTAGTGAAGCATCCTGATCTCATGTCAGACATAACACGCTGGGTGATCGTACGAACACAGAATTCAACTCTCGTTTCAACTTTGGATTTAAGTTTGCTTGAAAGCAACATTTCAATTCCTTCGACTACCATTTTCTGTTTCACTTCAACAGTTCTTTTCTAGTGGTTAAACAAACGTCTATCCTCGTCGATGGCTTTGTCCAAAATATCATCCTTCAGTTTAAGACACACCCTAAATGGTGCGTTCATAACCAGTAAATTGGACAACACATTATTGCATTAATGCAATATCACTATAAAATATGAGTCAAAAACAATTTCAATTTGAATCTGTTTATGGTTTTTAATAGATTTATTTATGATAAATTTTAGTTGATATTATTGGGACAGAATTAAATAATGGATTAAAAGATTTTATCATTTCTAATAATAACTGTTCGTTGATAACATTTAATATTATTAACATTTGATATATCTCTTAATTTCTGTGTTTGCTGATATTCTTTAACTCATCTATGTATTATCATAATTAGATATTTTTCTTTAATATTATTGGAATTTGTTTTATTGCTCCTAGATAAAATACCTACCTAGGACTGGAATTAATCTGCTTTTTACACGAATATTAAAATTTTAATATACAATGTTGTGTATGCGTTGTTTAGAAAACTATATTTGTCTCTCTAGTGTCAGGGTTAAATGATATATTATTAAACCTACTGATTATTTTATTTGTTTATGATGGTTTTGTTGAATATGCTTGTTGCGACACCTCACATTTCTTCACTCGTCACCCCCAAAAGAAAGAAATAATTCCACGGGTTCGTTAGGGTGCACGTCGATAACCTTATAGATTGAGATACTTGATTATATTAACTCAACTTTAAACGCCAATAGTGATAATGGTACCTGATCGTAAGACATTTTTTGACATATAATCTCTATCTGGTCCATCATGGTTTACTCCAACCCAACACTAATTGGATTATAACCAATCTTGTACTTGTAAATCTTGTAGTTTGAAAATTATATTATTTACAAAATTTGAAGTATTATTAGATAATTTGGTGTGTAAATTCATTTGTCAGTTGATAATGATGCTTAAGTTTGTCATCTATTGTTTTAATCATCAGTAATTAAGAAATGGAATGGTTTCATTCATTCTTCAAACAATTTAAATCGTGACTTAGGAATCTTCCAAGAATATATAACAATTTATATCAATTTATATGTGCTGTACGCGTTGGTACCTTTATTTCAATTTTTGCGAATATTACACAGAATATATTCGCTTCTTTAAGTGTCGATTAAAATTAATTTAACTTATATTCATTGGCAATGGGAAGAAGCTGGGTTCGGTTTCTGGTTGAAAAGGTCGAAGGCACTTTAAAGAGCTGATTCTTTTAGAAAAGAATTTGAAACCCAATTGGGTGACAATAATAATAAAGGATTATTCTTTGAGTGCATTGTAAATTTTTTTTCTTTTTTTAATATTCATTAATATTTATATTATTTTTTTAATATGGTTACACTTTTGTTTTAATGTCGTGTTTTTCAAACGTTAATTGTGACACATAAAAGGTGTTTTTTTAATTTTATTTTATAATATTCAACTTTTTGTTTTTCTTCTGCCAGAAACTTATACGTATTAGAATTGTGAATTAATTGACGCCAAGTATTGTTATGTGATTCAGCTTCTTTTTGACTGTTGCGTATTTAAATAAAATTCTGAGTTTTTTTTTTAATTGTGTTTTGTTCTTTGCATATTTTATTAGTTTGGAGATTAAATATAAATTAAATATTCTGAATCATTAAATGTACTTTAAATTTTATAAATAAATACAAGAATAAATTTTAATTGAAAAAAATATAATTATTATTGTTATATCTACAGGTATTGTAAAGTACTACTGTTGATATCAACAATACCTCGTAATTGCGATGATGGTGAGAAATCTACTAATAAATAACTCTTGGTTCTCTGAATTGTAACGATTATATTCAATATTTGTTTATACTAACACTACGAATTTATTCTCCATTCATGAACCTCGTTCTGACATTTTATTTTTTTCCAACATCTTATTTTATCCATTCACTCATTTCACTCTATCATCTTTCCAAAATGTTAGCAAACATATTTCAAAAATCTTTGTTTGAATTTTATAGTATTTTATATTATCTGTAGGCGGGCGATAAGGCTTGGTCTCTGCAGTATATATAATAATAATAATCTTAATTGCAATTAATTAAAAGTTTAATTTTACTATCACGTGGCTGATATTTTTTAAATACTTCTCAATATTCTTGCATTATGGAGGAACTTTTATTTATTAATTAATTTCCTCCGATTTGCTTATTATCGTTTATATAATGTAAGTATGGTTTAATTCTGGCAATTGACACTAATTTTATTGATACTCTGTTATTAATAAATGAAAGAAGGTGAAAAAGAAGAAGATGGTATTAACTTGATATATTAATAGTTTGAATATATACGGGTATATATTTCTCATTAACATTTCCAACAAAACGATGCAACATACCTCATTTTAATCAACCTTCATGAAATTTTAAAAACTTATTTATTTTCTAAATTGTCTATGAGTTTTTGTGTTGTAACAATACATGTTATGTTTTGTTGTGAGCTGAAGCAGCAAATGCAAGCTACAATCTTTTAAAATTAGTATACTTAATTACTAAGAATCTAGTTGTTGTATATTTTATTTCTTTTACTAGTTTTAGTTTTATTGCTACCATGGTATACACTATTACTTTTCTTTTTTCTCATAGTTAATTGAAATATAATAGAGGCATCTGTTCTGGAAACATATCTGCTCGTATTTAATTAAAGAAACATCTTATTTGGGATTGGAAACTCTACATTGTTTGACGGTTGGTTTGTCACCATCTTTAGCATTAATTTTTATATAATTCAATTATACACTTCAACGTTATTGGAACTTCGTTAACTTTTAAAGGGTAAATAAATGGCAGAATAAATGGTCACAGAAACCTCAAAATACTACCTGCTATTTAAAAAAAAATTCTTTATAACATTTAGATGCCATATTTCAAAAAGCTTGTTTTCCCTTATATTTTATATTAGACGTAAAATAGAAAATAAAGAAATAACAAATTTTTTGTACCTCTGAATTTCTACCACCAATCTTTCTACTGTTTACTTTATTGGTACAAGAAAGTTGTTTGAATGTCATTCAGAAGTGGATGCTAAATTTGTTGATTGCACGGGTGTTTATTCAACATACCCTTATTTTTTTGGCCAAAATTGGCGACTGCACATACTATTTGGTTTTAATTCTTTATAAATATAATGCATACATTTTTTTGCAAATAAATGTTTATTTAATAAGCAGCCTTAGTGGCAGCTATCATTTTGTTACGCGGGAGACGCGACTGACTTCGACCGCCTCAATGAAGATTTTTAATGATGGAATTGAGTATTTTGACCTTTATTGGATTGTTTTTTTTTTAATAATACATTTTTTATTCTATTTATTGAATAACGCATTCAACAATATATAATTGGTATTTTAATAAATAATTAAAGTCAATTGAGACTATTACACTAGATGTTGCAAAGAGATAGACTTCTCAAACTCTTGAACACTTCTTTTGTAGTAGGATAACAACCAAGTACTCCGTGACTGTTATCTATTCATTCAGTTTCATTAACTGGTCTTTGAATTTATTGCGGTGTACCGAAGTAAACTTTCAGCGGGTGTGAAATTGTTAGCTACTTTGGCACAACACTGTACATGAAAGCATGACTTCAGAAATTAAGTATTACATTTTTTTGAGCATTTGTTGTATTGTGTGTTTTGCCGAATTGTTACCTGGATGATGTATATTATGACTTCATCGACTGATAAATTACCTTATTATTACCGAATATTCTTATTCGGTGTCATCTTTGAGTGCAATGACTTATGAGTAGATATTATTATCGGAACTGTGAGAGGTTGTTTATTTTCCAGGAGCTAACTGCTGCGTGTGTTTGCGATTCTTGAACCAACTAATTGAATTGTATATACATAACACTTTTAATTTTATTAGTTTTAACATGATTTGTTTGCTTTGAATTTTGTAACTTTATATAATACCTATTAAATTAATTACATTTGGATCAATTTCCTTCGTGCTTCCAAGCTAGAGATGTTTAATTCTGTAACATCAATCAAATTAAATTTTATAATTTATAATAATAATAATAATATGAGTTCAGAAAAATAATTTACTCATGAAGGGAATTTCATCAATAATAAGTTTTATAATGTTGTTGAATGTGGTTACGTTTTATGTTTGAGATTAAGTTTTATCTGCATAATAAATAAGTTTTGTATAATTGTGTAATTGTTGTTGTGAATTACTTATATGAATTTATGAAGTTGTTTACATGCAGTTCATTATAGGTGAATATTACTGTAAGAAGCGGAGTGAACATTTCTTTTTATTTATTATATAAACAAATATCATTCAGCTGGGTTTTACTTTACCAATTTATGCGTGAAGCTGATATTCGTAGCAAGGCTTTCATGTACTCTTAATAATTAATTATATCTTTACTTGCGCATTCGAACACTTGTAAGTTGCCATAGAACACTGAAATTTATTAATAGTTCCATTAATATTTTGTATTGTTATAAATTAATTATATAATTTTACTTTAATAATTTATCTATAAAATAAAAGTGCATGTATTTAAATATAAATGCGGTTGAAGTCAAAGTGATTTTTAAATACCGTTTTTTTAACGCGGCTGGATTATTCAAAAAGCTCGGTCTATTAAAGACCGCCTCAATTAAGAGAATTTTGACTATATATGAACTATTTTATGTGACTACTATGGGATTGTAGGACTCTTATATGACTGTTTATCATTCACTGTTCGCGTATGACCGTGATTAGGTGAAATTTTGTATCGGACCATTTATTATTAACACTATTACTGAGACCATTTGTATGTGAGACCTTTTATTGCTGAGACTGAATCGGACTATTCGTATGTGATTGACTAGATTTTCTATACCTATGCAAATTTTGCTCTTATTTAATTTTTCATTAAATTATTCAATTGGTATAATTGTGTCTTACTGCCTAAAACATTGTCTTGGTGGAATCAAAATTAAGGATATTTCACGATTATTTTGCATTTCTTGGACACTGTTGCGTGGGAGACGCAATTATCCGAAACATTTCGGCCTACAAAAGGCCGCCTCAATTAAGAGAATTTTTAAGAGATTTGAATATGCTATTTAGAATTTGGAACTGAGAGACTAGTCGCGAGACAGTTTCGTAACTGATGGAGTCTTGACTGAGACTCGATTTAATTTTTATAATTTTTCGAGTCTAAACGTTCCCTATGCATGGCACACTCGACCGCTTCTCAGTAACGAAATAAGAACGGCAACGTCTAGGCTCTCTAGATTAAGAACTAATGCCGATGATGCCCAGCTCTCTAGATTGATAATAGTTGAACGACTGCAATCGGTAACACACTATTATTTTGATGACTAATTTTTGTTATTTTCAACAATACTATTATAGTATACCAATGCCTTTCTCAATTGCAAAAATATTTTGTGTTCTTCTTTAGTAATTTTTAAATTATAAAAAAATTTAGAAGTAAAATTTAGAAGCGCTAAATTTTATGATGTAATATTCCACTTTATTTAATTCTCCAATGTTCTCCATCAAACTGGTCGTCCAAGAAAGTTCGTATATCTTGACGTATAATCGCTGAATTGTTTTCTTATAACTTTATAATTTTTTAAATTAATAATGACATTCGGCGTAATTCTGTACAGCACTCATTTCTCAGCCAAACCGTAGTAGGGATATTTTCGAATGAATTTTAAAAACTGATAACCCGGTTCCGAACGTAACCGAAAAGAATTCGGTTAATTCGAGGAAATATTGATTATAAAATAATTCTTAATAACTAATTTAATCTGTACTCTAAAGGGGGCCCTAGAAAGCAGACACAGCGAGCGAAATGCATTAAGGAATTTCGCTCAGCCGCAGTTTCTCCGGGAACATACTCTCAAACGAAATAGCTGACACAAATGTCACATGAGTTCTATAGACTGCTGCACCAAAACTTACTAGGACTGGGCAATAAATCTCCGAGAAGATGCGGCTTATGTTGATGCTTAATTCATTTCGATCCACAAGAATTTAAAGATTAGAATGTAGGCGCATTTTGGGAAGGAATTTGAAGGTCAATAGCAATGTTGATCACAATGTCAGAGTGTTAAATCGAAGTCTCCTCCATTGTAATGCATCAAGTCAAGCAAAGCTTTTTACAGTAGAGGTAATGACTACAGCAATCGCTTGTTGGCAGTGGCTTATTACAGCCAAGCATGATGTGGAGTTACGCTTCCTTCGGTAAATGGTTAGTATGTGGACTTACACAGTCCAGAAACGAAAATGTGGTTGTTTTCAATTTCTGCCGAAAGGGTGTTTCTTTTGGCTTACAGCGAGGATAACAACTTAACAACAGTCTCAACCACCATTTGTCAAGCCTCATGGGATTTGGGTACAGTTTATTTGTGAGATGAGTGAAACAGCAAAGTATAGTAGTTATGAGAAAGTGGAAATGTTACCTACATTAATACATAGATTGTTTTCAATAAGTGTCAAACACAAGTTGTTGCTGCTGTTGGGGTAAGATTTAAGTTGTTGAAATGCGGGTTATTTCTACTGCAAGAAGATAATTTAGCAAAAAGTTTTGCCAAGAATGTTCTCAGGGAGAAGATAGATCAACCGCAGTTGTTTGGATTATTTCTGCAGAGCAGATATTTGGAGGGAGGATATTTGTACTCTTGTCAAATTTTGGCAAACCATGCATTCTGATAAAAAGTACTTTCGGGTTAGTGACTGTTACAAACGCACTACTTTTATTACAACTCTTTCAGTGTAATTTTCTTAGTGTAACAAATAGAAATCATTGATCTCTATTTTTTAATCTCTGTTTTCTTATGTTATTTTTATGACGACACCTCTTCATTACCTGCCGCGATCTACTGTCGTTCGTACAATGTCGTCCCCATACTATACTATTTATAACATTCTTTCCTTTTAAAAATGAAAGGTAATCATTTAGGTGATTCGGTACAACTCCTCTGTTTGTACCATCTTCTATGGAGTAACTTACGCTTTGCTTTGGGGATTTGGATTGTTTAGAGGTGGACAGACTAGTAGAAGAATCAACCGTAAAAATAAGATCATGGGTTAAAATATGTGCGATTTGGCCCGTGAAACGTCCAAATTTTATGTTTTCGCGAAAATAATGCCTGTAAAAAATATTGAATGGTATTTTCATGTATTTTTAACAACTTTTAACTTTTTAACAACTGTGACGTTAACAACTATACAAGTTGTTTTTTTTTAAATCAACACGAGGTACTCTAGACTGGGAAATAAAAAAATAAATTAAATCGGCAACATCGAGCTTTCAATCTTTTAAAATTTTTGTCACGTAAAGTACCAATTTGTGCTACATGACGTCACCGGCGCACTCGTTCTTTCCGTTTCAACTCTCATGTGCATTCTGCCATTCCTAGAAACATTGATAGACTTTGTGATTCTGTGTACAATATATTACATTTATTCTAAAGTAACGGTAAATAATTTATATTATCCAGTGTGCGTTATCATAAAAGTGAAATCATGCTAGCATATGTTTTCTGTGCATAACTGATAAAATCAAGTACGCGACGATAACCAACAAAAACACAAAGAAGAATTTGCGTTTAATAATTATAACAGTGCATTGTTCTATGAATAAATGTATGTAAAGAACTTAATAAGTGAAAGTCCTGCATGCAAAGCAACGGTTGAGAATACACTAAATTATTAACTTAAGTGTTGATAAGGCTGAAAATGTGTGGAAATATAATGCTATACTCAATTACCACTAAAGGTTGATGTTTTTTGATAAAGGTTAAAACATTCACTTAAAATTTGTATTTGAGATATGAATTGCACTTCCGAGGTGTCGAGTGTTTTACTTCTATGAATTCGGTGAAATCTTCAGCTTGTGATGACTAAGCTCGAGTCTTAAGTGTATTTTATCTAATATGAACATGAACAAAATGAATATTTGAAAAAGCATAAATGTGTTGTCTTCAGGAAGGGTTGCACAATGATCATACCACGTAGAGATTAAGGAAGGCTTGAGAAACAATTTGACAACGTGTCGCTAACGTGCGCTTCCAAAGCAAGCGGAAGATCAAGGCCACCGAAACCACAACAAACAAGAGTCTCATTATAAAGACGCGAGATCGCAACGGAAGCTTGGGTAACTCAGAAGAACCAATGCACATTGTTAATTATATAGTATCCCAGACAGTGTTCAGACATTAAGTAATGATAATCAAATCGCAGTAACTGATTCGTGTATTTTTCTGACCGTCAACAAAACGAGGCAGATGACCGTTGAACTTAGACTACGGAATGGAAGGAATGCTTCAAGCCGAACAAGTACGAGATAGATTGACGGCCGAGAAGCTAGCGCACGAACAAGCAAGATTCATAAGGAACCTAAGAATCCAACGAGGCAAGCATAGCGTAGAACTTTGTATCAATGACGACTTCATTGACATCGAAGATTTAGAAGCTCATTACATCGATGCCGTAGATGGAGACCCATCAGAAGAAGCAGTAGTAGATTTTGTTAACTGATTAACAGTTCAATGTATATATATGTTAGATCCCACTTCTGATGTTAGATTCTGGTAAATGCTTGCTACCAAAGAGCTTCAGAAGCTCGTCTAAACCACCCTGCCGCCCACAAGCTTTAGTCTAAGTGCTCTACACGGCTGGTGCTATCAGTGCACGCGTTATTATTCCAATGAACACCCGTAGTCATAACTACTCATATGTCGGTACAACTACACACCCATAGCTATCTTATCACATCCATCGTGGTAGGATTTATCCATGGCAACGTGAGACAGCGTTGCCGCTGCTATTGTATAGAGCCGTCCATGACGCTAGTGGTCTACCTTGCTGAACAACATCTAACATATATATATATATATTTAATGATACTTAGAAACCTTCTCTTTTTTTAGTTTTGAGAAATGCATAGTAGTAGTTGATCCCTACGCACTAATTTATAATAATACACTCGTCTTCATATGGTAGACTTCTCAACCTGATTGACAAGGTATATAGAAATTGTATTGCGATCTCAAAATATAAAACTCGGGGAGAATATGTGAATATACTATACTGTAGTTTTAATATACAGCAGTAGTAGTTAGTTCTTTACTTGATTGATTTAATTTACATTTAACATTTCTTCAGTGGTGTATGATTATTGTTTTTAGGTTGTTTGTCTACTCAGAAAGTACTCCCTGTTCAAGATACAGTCATAAATGCACACTGCGATATTTTCATGTAGTTCGCATTATTCGAATTACTTGTGATGAGCATACATTGCTTCAAAGACTGCTTTATATTACTGGGATCATAAAACTGTCTTAGTACTGGACTGTATACTCTTAAGCGAATTAATCTACTTGAGTGAATAAGAAAGCTCACATAACCAATGTGTACTGACTATATATAAAGTCAATTTTTTCCGCAACAAGAAAGATAAGAAGGAACAAGACAATCAGTTGAAATATTAAATAGTCTCCAGTCTTGTATTTTAATATTATTGATATTCTAATATTTTTTATATTTCAAATAAAAATTTCTATTTTTTTTTAAACCATACGGTTTTATTATTACAGAGTTTTGAGTTAGAATGAATTAAAATTATATTGTCAATACATAATTTATACTTAAAACTTACCGAAAACACGTTTTAATAATTTTGCTGCATAATAATTATTTTATATTTTACTATTATTAATTGGCTGAAAAAATATTTTCTAATTATAGTGTACTTTGATTTGTTCTCCCAGAGAGGATGGATTACACATTAGGGTAATAATTAGCAACAGTCAAAGTTTTGGATCACCACTATATTCTACTCTTCTAAAGGTATATTTGTCAAATTGTCTTTTCTTACCTCTTTACATTACAAGGTTAAACATGCAGTAACTAAAAAATTGAGTCTTGTGATGTTATCTCTGGCTGTTTATCAATCCACTAAAGTAACGAGACGAAATTGCGTAATTTGTGAAATCATTTTGCCACTTCTAATAATAATGATAATTGATCTTTTTGTTATTTTTGTTCTATTGCTCATATAAAAAATTTTAACCTGGTTTTAGCAATTTTCTAGTCTATTTTGTTATTTTCTTTTTACAAATATTGTAGATAATGTATTCGCGCCTCTAGTGTCGATTCAAATTATAATTTATTAACTCTTTGATGATTTTTTAAATAATAATAAGATACAATCTTCATAGACTTTTTCGGTCGCTGACGACAAAGAAACAGAAAATAAAAAATAATTGCTCAGGTTCCTTAGAATTCTCGGCTATAGCCTTACATATAGCCGTCGAAATAAGCCAATTTACAAAAAAATTCTGTTATTCTTAATTCAGCTAAATTTTCACACAGACGATAAAAATATTTTTCTATTCAAAAAATTTTTTTTAATATTAGAATGGTTTTATTGCTTCTGCAAAAAATCTAAATCTTACTCTAGGAACCTTCTAATCTTAATAAGAATGTTATAATTTAAATATATAATAATATTGTTTGTTTGTTTTTCTTTTTTTATTACTTTCTCTTTGTACAAAAAAAACTTTATTGTTTTTTTGAGAGTCGATTTTGACATGAAAAACCTACATTCTACAAATTGTCAAATCCATGCAAATATCAATATTATTCAAATTCCTTTAATTTATTTTTATTCTTTCTAAGTATACTTGCCAAGTGTTTATATATATATATATATTACCAGTATAATTTATTCCATTGTTTGATAATATCTCATGATATCACAAATAATGTCATTTTAACCATCAACCGATTTCAAATTACTTTAAGGTCTACTACTTTGTGCCGCGGAATTGGAATATCACACTGTCCACAATACTCTGACATGTGTTTTTTGCACACTACCCTTTATTGTTGTAAGAACACACACATGTTCTACACGATCGTATTTTTACACTGTTTAATGTTTATTGTATTTATAAAACGAGACATTTGTATAACCACATCCAAGCCTCTAGATTTTTCAAACTGATCCGTTAAATAAAATTTGGTCGCGGGAGCTGGTTTTTCTTATTGTTTAATTTTACATTAAAGGTTTTTATAATTTTATTTTTTTGTACAAGATTGTACAAAATATAAATAACTGAAGTATTGTCATATTTATAATTTCTAACTAAAATAATCTACTATAATCTATTTAGTATATATTATAATGTATTGATTAATCACAAAATTTTATTATATATATATTTAATTGATATATTATTTTTTATTTTTTTTTTCTAAATCAAACTCAACTTCAGCTAATAATATTACTGCTAATCATTTATTACTATACGTTTTTTAAGTATTTAAGTATTTTTCTTTAAGTATTTTGTTTTTTTATAAGGATGTGATTCTTGACGACTACCTGGGCGCAATAGCTGGAACATGCTTTTAGCCGACTACTGCATTCTTCCATTATTATTTGCAGGCGGTTTATAATTGTAGTATTATTGTATTTAAAAAAATACTGTTGAAATTTCTTTGTTGCTTTGAAATTTAATTTTTATTTAATTATGGTATATTTCTTCGATAAAAATTATAATATTTAACTACTTTCTATTAAAAAAAATTCCATATTCCATATTTTTCTGGTGGTATCAGGTAGTTAACTCGTAAACATACAGATTTATTGTTTCTCAGAGATTAAATAATTTCTTTATTTTTTTATCTACAAATTCTCTATCTATCTACAAATTAGATTTTAATTTAATTCTTTTGTAGGCAATTATTAATACCTATTTGTTCGTAAAGAGTTTTATAAAATAAAATAACATAGTAAAAGTAAACTGAAATAATATGAATTTATGATAGGTTACTGTTCAATTCTGTCGTAGTTACCTTTTTAATTCCATTTTTAATCGCATAAAAAGAGAAAAGAATTATTCACATTTAGAAAATCATATTTTTGTATCTTTTTTTTTTAATTTTATTTATTTATAGTGTTCTTAGCATTTTTTATCATTCTTGGAATAATCATGATTAATTATAGTTAAATTTACAGTTAAATATTTTGTTATAATCAAGTTTAGTCTAAATGCTGACTCAAAATAATTAAATTTTAAGAAATTTTCGTACATCATTACATTTATAATTTTATAACTAAAAACTGTTTTGTGATGTGGTTATGGTTATCATCAGTTCTAGGTCCGAGTTGTTTTTCGTATTTTACTTTAAATATATAATAATTTATTAATTTCACACTGGTTGCAAACGGTTTACTAATATTCAGTTTCGACTTTAGATTTAGAAATTATACAACCAGTTCAAAAATAAATGTAATTTACCCGACTTATTCTTAAAAATAGATTTCTGATTTTTATAATAAGGTTAATAAAAAAATATTACCTAAAACAATTCACCTTATTAACAATTTATTTTACGTTGAATAACTGTTGGACAAGGAATTCCAAAGGTTTGGAAATGGTTCATTCCTTTCGTAAAACATTTAATTGAAAATTCATTTTTTTATAAAATAATTTGTAAATGTCGTATTCATATATTTATATATTATATATTTAACAATATGAAATGTTATTACATAAGTTGTTTTTCTCCGAGTGCAAGATGTTATGACCAAATAAACGCAGTTTTTTTCAATGTGATTATATTTCAAGTAAAATTAGTCGATCCAGAATGAATGAAGTGAAAAACTTAGTCCTCTATACTATTATTTTCGTTGAGTGAATGTACAAGTTTGATTAAGTATTATATATTTTTAAAATAGTGAATTATATTTTTATTAATTTATTCAAGATTAATTGGAGCTTGTTTTGGGTAGGTTTTTTATATATTTATTTATTGGAATATTATAATATTAAAGAAATATGTAAAATAACCATATATTTAATAAGTTTTACAGTTTTTATTGCAAGTTAATGTTGGAGTTTATTTGTAATTTAGCAATCCTATTTACTACTGTTTAAATTTTCTTTTCTAGCCTGATTAGTGGTGTTAATGGTGTCTCTTTTTTATAAGTTTGGTTTGTTGGAATGTATTTCTAGTTTGACAATCAGTGCCTTATTCTGAATTCTATCAGACTATTGAATTTCTTGTAGTAAAGATATATGTATTATAATTTCTCAAATCGGAAATATGCAAAGTGAATGGTGCCTTCTAATTTCGTATGGCCTTCTAGGAAATATGCACTATGTTCCGTAAATTATTAAAGTGAACAAATAAATACGACAATAAGTGATTTGATAAAAACGAAATTTTGCGTTAAAGCTTTGAATCTAGAGCTTTCGTGTATTTATGACAATTTTGTGTGTGTAATTATAATAATGCAAATATGCTTGCACGTACCGCTAATGTTTCTTATACATTGTCAATAAAATAAGTGGTGATATTCCATATAACTGAAAAAAAAGCTTTTTTTCGTACATTGTTCAAAAATAAGTTTTCAAATAAAGCAATACAATGGTAGATTTAGAGCTCAAAATAAATTAAATATCTTAAAATTAAGTTTGAGTTAAATTGCTCAAATGAAGTATTAATTTTTATTTATTTATTTTTTTTTCTGAACATTTCGTGGAGCATAATACACCATTTATCTTAATTTAATTCGCAGATGTGGTCTACTTAATTATTAATCTTTAGATCATGTAATTTAATTGCTCATAATTTACATGATGCGTACTACTAATTACGCATATTTTAAATAGTGTTATAATGATATACCAAAATGAATTATCAATAAGCAAAACAGTAATTCACAAAATTGAAAAGCGAATTTATTGAAAATGACATGTTGCGTAAGAAAATTTTGTTCATCAAAAAGTATATTTTATAAACAAAACTTTATTTTCCTGGAAAAAAATGATGGATTGAAAGAAATTGGAATACGGGAGTTTATATTTTTTGTAACATTTTTTAAATAATAAATCTTTATTGTGGTATCTATCTTTAAGTAAAAGAAATTTTTATTTATTTTGGAGGATTTTAATCTTATTTTGTCAATTTAGTGACTCCATGTAACTATTAAACATCATTATTATATTAAATTTAAGATATAAAACATTCATCAATTTCTGTGCATATTGCAAACAAATAAAAGAAAAAATATGCATATGCAATAATCAAACACCATGTTTCTACATGTTTCGCATGAGACTAGCATAGTCACTGGTGATGCGCATAGATCCCATGAACCCAATGAGCACCAATTTGAAAAGCAGTTGTGGACAGTCTTTCTTTAGGCCGTATGAGCATTTCTCAATAGTCGGTACGTGGCAAGCTTAATGATTCTGCTCGCCAAGGCGTTCAGACAATTGTCAAACGAGATGGTAATATCGATGATGACAGTGCGACCCTTGCGATCCTTGGTAATGATGTCGGGGTTTAGATTTTAAAATTGATGCCCTCCATAGGTCGGTTCACCGACACAGTTCAAGTTGGGAGTATCCTCCCAAATAGTCTTAATAGAGCGCCGCGCCTGCACCGCGATATGCGTCAAGGTGAGATTGAGATTTTCAATGGTTAATTACATGCGGAAGCGTGTCAGCGATGTTGCCACGTCGACGGCATCTTTTAACGCTTATGGCCTAGAAGCCTTATAAATCATGGCCTAGAAACATTGTGTATTTAACATGTTATAGCATTGATACATCTTTTACTAACAACCATATTCTCTATTTTTATAATTGCTTGAAACACTTAGTTTTTATTCATTAATTTCTCAGACATTGTCTCTCTAAAATAATTTATGATATATTATATTGAGTATATTCATGATATTCTTTTGTTACAATTTTAAATTATTCTAGGAATTGTTCTAATATTTCAATCATATTTCTTCTTACTTTGATTTTGGAATTGATGTCGTTGTGTTGTTGTGTTAAAACAACTGTTAGATGTATAAAATCAATATTAATTTTTTTAAATTGTATTTAGGAATTATATCCATTATTGAAATCAATGGTATAAATAAAAATTGTATTCTGTTCGCAGATTAGCAGTACTTTTCTTTACTTTCGGTGATATTACATATGAAATTAAAGCATATTACAAACACCTAAAATTTATCAATATTGCATGGCTTTTAATGCAATTTATAGACAATTCTTCCTCTTTAAACGTATTACTTTTTATAGCATTTGCGTTTTTTGCTACTTCTAAATCCTTCTTTTTTTTTTTATTTAATGTAGAAAAGTGAAAATTGTTAAACTCCTTCTAGGTTGAATTGTCCATCGGTAATTTTATTGTGCCTCACCCTTTAGATTAGAGTTCAGTAACTTACATTTAATTTTGTTCAATTATCTCTGCAGATTTGCTAAAACAAAAATTTCTGGATCTGATTCAGGCGTGGAGAGAACTCATAGCTTTGCGTTCAGAACGAAGTCTGTACTTCCAACATCTAAATACTTAAAATGCGCTGATTTAGATTGAGTTAAAGAAGCGCATTTTTGTAGGGCAAGAGACCGCGTTGTGAGACCGCTATCACTCATTTTCCTCTTTTATCGTACAATGTTATTTATAGAGTTGCACAAGACACCGTTGAAGAAAAGCTGTGGAAGAGCACTCTAGGTGTGTGTTGTAGTTTGCATGGCAGTGAAGAGTGAAAATGATACCAAAAATAAATATATAAATAACTTATGAAAAACTAGTAACAATAAACAAATATATCACAGAAGGCTTAATATATCTCTTTAACCATGTTTTTAACAAGCATCAATTCTTTTAATTAATTTGGTGTTAGTTAGTTGGGGTTAGGTTTCTTGCTTGTATGTGATTCAGATCATATCCAAATAAATAATCTAAGCCAGAACAATTAGTTCTGAATGTATGTTAATAAATTTGAAATTTACTTGATTATTCATGGCTTTAATCGATGTGTGTGTTATTAAAATCAAAATTATGGAGTATTGATTTGCTAAATATTTTTATTAACTTTTGAGTTGCAACAATGTATACCAAATTTTATTGAAATGTGAGTTTTCACCAGTTCCTTAAGAAAGTTTCTTTGGCTGCAAAGAAAAAGGGTATAAAGTCGTGTGTCGCTAAACATTAACACTAGGAACACAAACCGGATAAAAGCTAACTCACCAATGCTAAAACACGTTGTCAAACAATTTCGAACTAATCGATTTAACAGCGTACAGTAGAAGCTAATCTCTCGAACCGACCGATTCATCGATTCCATGAGAAGCTTCATTTTGCCTCAGTTTAAATTAAATATGAAATATACATTGTAGTTTATTGTAGTTATTGGTTTGTTCTAATTTATATAATTGCATATATCACTGAATTCATTATTTATTGGTACAGTTTAATACTTTAATAGACTTAATTCGTATAAACTATAAACATAGTAATACAGAATTCGCTTTTAAATACACATGTGATGTGATTTTTACATCGTTCTTCGACGACTTGCGATTAGTGCACTCCACATGCAACGGTCCTGGCAGTCTTCCGCGCTTAGTTCATTCGCGCTTAATAAGTTTTGGATGTTGTTTTTCCAGATACGTCTAGGCCTTCCTCTCTTCTTTCTTCCTTCAGGAATCCAAAGTAAAAGACTTCTGGGGAGTCTATCTTCCTCCATTCGGTGGACATGACCAAACCATCGAAGTAGTTGCATCTCGTTTATAAATTCCAGCACTGTGTCAGTCGTCCCCATATATAACTTCATGTCCTGGTTCTTGATTTTTTCTAATCGACTAATACGTGCAGCTCTCCGGATAGCGTCCGTTTCAGCGGCTAGTAAACGGTTTTTATCGCGCTCTGTTATAGTCCAGGTCTCTGCACCGTAGACAATTACTATCTTGACCAAGCTGTTGTAAATTCTGAGTTTGATGTGCTTCTTGATATTGTTTGTCCACCAGACTTCGCTTAAAGCTCCTATCACTTTTCTCGCGCTCAATTAATTTTCTACACATATATATTTTCCATATCTTCTCTCTCTTGACCAATTATTATTCTATATATGTTTTAATGATCTACTACCATAGAGTAGTTTCCGTTTTGTCTTTAAAGCGGCGTCACTTTAAGTCATACATAATTTGTTTTCTCCGGCTAAAAATTAGTGACTGTACGTAACATTTGACTTCTTATTTGTTTATATATATTTTATATATATTTTTGGCATACAAATAAATATTTAATAAATTTTATTTTATATTTTTAAATAATACGTTTTTTTTTAGAATAGCACATTCAATAATGCATAATTGGTATTTCATTAAATAATTAATCTTAATAATATTAATATTTCTAGAAGAGCACACATTTCTAAGAAATAATCTTGTCAAACGCTTGAGCACTTCTTTTGTAGTGGGATTATCACCAAATATTACACGCTTATTTTATTATCTACTTGACAAAGTCCTCACTAAACCAGTTTCATTTAATTGATGATTTTAAATTTATCATTCTGCACAACACAAACCCGGCTTAGGATGCTTTGCTTTGTGACTTAGGTAACCATGACATTCCTAACGTGGACACCACCTCGTCGATGCCGTGTATAATAACGGACTCGACTGAATCTTGACGCGCACCCACTAGAACTGACGGGTCCTGCAAATGCAAATCCTCCGGAAGCTAATATATGTATAATTTCAGCTTGCATCTGTGTGAGTTCGGGAAGGCTATCAGATCCAGTGATATGGTCATCCACGTAGAAGTCTCTAAAGCAGGTGGTGGCGCCAAGAGGATGAGACTTCAGCATGCTCCGTGCCACTTCTCTTAACGCGCGAATGGCAAGGAAAGATGCGGATGCTGTACCGTATGTCACGGTGTTTAATTCGTAAATCTCAAGCTTGTCGGTTGGATTGGGTCGCCACCAGATCCTCTGGTACCGGCGATCATCTGGCCGAAGCAGTATTTGTCGGTACATCTTACTTACGTCGGCAGTGAGCACGTATTTATTAGCCCGCATTCGAATTAGAATTTGGAACAACTCATCCTGTTCCCTCGGACCAACCATTAGAATGTCGTTTAACGATTTGCCACTGGTGGTTTAAGGTTTAAGGTCGATGGCCTTGCGCAGATGCCAGAGATTCTCATATTCGCGTATGAAGTTTCGATACTGCTGATACACTTCGTCAGTCGGCGTTCTAAACCAAGGAAGGATTGGCGAGCCCGTGCGCTGGAGTCGCCAAGCACATCCGGGGATTCTTTGAAGGGAAGAGAGACTACGAACCGGCCAGAAGCATCTCGCTCAGCGGTACGGCTGAAATGTTGCTCGCATTTCCTTTCTTCGGCGCTGCTTGATCGTACGGCGGTGACGCGATCCATTTCCCAGAATTTCATGATGGCGTCTTCTAAACGAATGTGATTGATTTGAAAGGTGTTCTCGTCTTCTGTGGAAGGCATGCTGCCTCCTACTATCCACCCAAAGTCCGTGTTAACAAAGTTTATGCCGTTGAACGACCTTTTACCCTCCCTTAAGATTGTAAGGAAGAAGGAGTTTCCTAAAGGCAAATCCACTGGAGCAGGTTGGTTGAACTTGGGACCGGCGAAGACAACGCCCGATGGAATGGGAGCTTTGGCTAAGGGCACCCATTGGCTAGGGACGCTTACGGTTACTTGGGATAGCGCCCAAGCTTCAATTTTTAAGCTAGCACTGGAAGTGCACGAGTAAACTTCTAGCACTAACTTGTCATTAGCGTTTGTACTGCCGCCCCCGGCAGTACTAAATCTTTGTTTAGCTCGTAGTAAGGGTAGACCTAATAATTTGACTGCGGCTTTCGAAATCATATTGACATCGGAGCCAGAGTCCAACAGAGCTCGCAGATGAACAGGTTTGTCATGAGCATCTAGAACCTTAACTTGGCACGTGTTTAACAGAGTTACCGTCTGCGACGAGGCATGATTTGATACAGCGTGCGTTGATGAATTCAGATGCAAGAATGTGTGATGCAACTGCTGACATTTGCGGCAATTTTCGGCCTTGTAGGACCCGGCGCCGTGATTTGGCCGAAGGCACTTAAAACAGAGCTGCCTTGCGGAAATGGCAGCTCGTCACTCGCCAACTGTCTTTGCACGAAATCTGGTGCACTTGAGAATAGAGTGGTTTTCCTCGCAGATTGGGCAGGAAGTCGGCGAATTGGATGTCACTGGCCTGAAAGTAATTTTTTGGATGCCTTGCTGCGAGGTTTGGCATCGCCGGGCCCTTTTATCCAAGAAATCGAACATATCCTTCAGCTTTGGAATGCTTTCAAAGAACATATCCTCCCACTGGTCCCTCAGTAGTGCATCAAATTTTTGAGCTATAGGCTCTACTAACAAGTCATCCCAGTGGCCCGTGGGACGCTCCCATTTATTTATTTAACGCCGATAGATTATAATTGACCCGATCAATTACCTTCCAAAGACTGTCCGGAGATTTATGACTGATTGAAGAAAGGTCAAGTAGGGCCTGAACATGTTGCCGAACGATATTTCTGATGTTCTCATATCTACTACTGAGCTGTTTTCAGGCGATATCAAAGGTAACATTGGACAAAGGAATTCCCTCTACAAGAGCGCGAGCGTTTCCTTGCAGGCAACCTCGCAAGTAATGGAATTTTCGCGTCGGGCTTATGGCTGGGTTGTCCATTACCATGTCCTTGAATGAGTCCCTAAATGCAGAAATTACGCAGACACGTCAAGGCGGCGTCGGGAATCAACGCATCAAGCGCTTTAATTTCTTTTATTGTTTCATCAAGTGTCTTTTCTGACTCAGTTAGCCTGGCGAGCCCTCTTTTGATGTGATTTACAGTGCCTGTCTCTTAATATGATTTACAGTGCCTGGAGTTAATTTGCCAGGATTGCTCAAGAAATCGGCGAAGTCATTGGCGCTGTTAATTGTTTTATTCAGGCGGCATGTAAACTTCTTTATCATCGCACTTGTCATTGCGACTGATAAATCTTCGACTGATTTGTAGCAAGTTTGCTTGAGAGATCTACTGGCCGGTTCTGTTGGTAGGGCTACCTTTCTCAGGACCAATTTGACTGCCTCTTTATCCCAGCACAGCTAGAAACACCGTTGAGACTGCGGCCACTCTCTTTACTGGACAGAAGTGGTGCAGAGTGTTCTCCGGGCTGAGAAGATAGCAAATATCGCACGTTGACGGTGGTTAGCTTGCAAAGGTTTGTAAGACCGTTTGCAAGCCTAGCACTGCTCTACCAATTAGAGGTGCCTAGAACCTTCTTGTTGCTGAGAGCACCTTTTAGACTGCGGCCACTCTCTTGACTGGGAAGAAGTGGTGCAGAGCTCTTTGAGCTAAACAAGAACCCAAAATGTTGCCTGCGGCGATCACTGGGTTTGCGAAGGTGTGTAAAGAATTTGTAGATAAGGAGATAAGGCATAAGTATGAAATTGCAACAGATGAATCAATAGGAAGGCTGCAAAATAATTGAAGAAAAATGGAAGGAGATAAAGAACATACTAAATGAAACTGCAGAAAAAGTTGTAGGTAGTGAAGGTAAAAGTGAAATAATAAGTGTAAGGAAGTAATTAAATACAAAAAAAGCGAGACAAAGATACATAGAAACAAATATGGAAGAAGTTGCACGAGCAACTGAAATGAGATGAAAAATAGAGCATCAAATATAATAAGCAAAGAGAAAAATAAATGGATGGATGAGAGAATGGATAATGCAGAACCAGAAAACCAAAACAACAGAACAAGACAATTCTACAGAAGTATGAGAGAAGTAAGAAGAGCAACACAAAATAAAGGAACACAAGGAGGAAAGATGAAAGTGGCAAAACAGCAGAAAATGATTGCGAAAAAAAAACAGATATGGAGAAAACACTTTCTAAAAATGCTAACTCAACAGAATTCAGAGACAATGGTGCAATACGACTGTAATAAGCTATACTTGTAAAAAAGAAAATTTCGCAGATATTACATAAACCAAGAAACTGGAAAACGCCTGAATGCGATGAAATAACAAACAAATTAAATATACAGGCGAAAAAGCCAGGAATCAGGTGATTGATATGATCCTGAAAGTATGGAAAGAGAAAAGAATGCCAGAGAAATAGAAAAGAGGACAAATATATACAGTATTCAAAAAGGGTGGTAACATCTATAAAATTCTGACATCTACAATCCATCAACAACTAATGAAACAAGTATAAATACCGGAGTACCAAAATGGTTTTTTAAGGAGGAGATCGATAGTAGATGCAATACACACATTTGCAACAACCAAGAGAATACCAATGTATAGGCGGGAGCACGCGTGAGACGAATATTTCCTGTTAATCGCCTGCGTGTCCGGTTTCTTTATCAGAAGTCTGGTCTTCCCGGGTGAGGGTCTCCAATTGTATGTAGTGAGATTTGAGGGTAGATGAGAACAATAAAACTTATGTTGAGTACGAGCTTTATTCCATGTGTTCTGACCGGAGTCTCAAATTAGTCTGTCGTCCGAGACGCTACTCCCCTTTCTCCCTACGGCATGCTTAACACGTTCGGTACACCGCCTGGAGACTAGATTACTAACTATATAAATTTCAAATTGGCACAAACAACCAAAGAGAAGTATAAACAATATTTATTAACTTTAAAAAAGCGTTTGATTCTATTAAAATAATAGAGCTTACTAAGGTAATACAAAAACTTATGATATCAAGAACATCAAAAAAATGCTGAAAATGATAACAATGTGGAACAACAAATTTCCGATTAACTGCATTCAATCAATCACAATTTTCTAAGAAAACAAGTTTTTCAAATTTTTTTCATCTTCTATCGTTTTTTTTTTTAATTTCGATTTTAGTGTTTGGCCGAATTTTGGTTGCAATTTGATATATTGTCCCTTAACTTCCGTAATTATTTTTAGATAATTTAGCTGTTTTCAATAAGAATTTGTAAATAAATATCAAAGAAATATGTAAAAACGTGATTTGTTTATCTTTATTAGTTCCGAAGTTATAAGTTCTCAAAGTGAGAATTTGGAATGAAATGAAAGTATGTTTACTAGATTAAGTGTAAATTGCTCAATACCATACTAGTATTCAAATTTTCTTGACGGATTTAGTTTTGAAGATAGAATTTTTTAGTCATAAAGTTAAAACTCGATTTTTACTCATTTTTGCTATTCATTCATTCATCTCGGTTCAAAACTTTTTTTGGCGTATATTAATTAACGTAGTAAGACAATCATTTCTGCATATAAATCTTTCGATTGCTTTGAGAGTTTTCATTGTAAAAGACGCATCATCTATCCTATTTTTTATATTTTCCATTATATGATTTATGAAGCCCGCGACATGAGGTGTAAACGATGCTTTCAATTGGCAGTACAATAAACTATGTCTGATACCAACTACTATTCTATTAAGAAAAATGATGAGGTACTTAGCACATTCTGCCAAGATTAAAACTTAGCCTCCCCGGCGGGGAATCGAACCCCGGTCGCCCGCGTGACAGGCGGGAATACTGACCACTATACTACCGAGGACCTGGCGGCACTTTTAATTATCAAATATCTAATACACATTTCAGTAAACCTTGCAATTAACAATTTGATGCAAGTATAAAAACTATTACAATGATACATTCAATATAAGTGTTAACGAACGACCGAGGGTCATAAAAACTTTATATAAAAAGTGGTTATGTTCGCATAACTCAAACAGCTTGATGCGTTTCATTATCACATCTACATCATTTTATAGATCTTTCAAAATAAGATCTAATGGAATTAATATGATGAAATTAGAATAATTCTACAGAAAACGTATTTGATATAAATATTTATTATTTTCTCACATTTACTAACTTTTGACTCAGTAATGATAAAATCATGCAATTAACATTATCTTATGGGAAATTAAAAATTACATCCATCAGCAAAAACAAAATCCAAGCATGCCAAAATATGCATATAGCGGTCAAAAAAACAAAAAGAGTACAATAGTACAAACAATACGACATGATTTTTAAGTATTAGTATGATTTAAGCAAATTAAATGCATAATTTCAATGAACAATGATGTCAACTTAAAATAGTTAGTCAAAGGGGAACGGCACGCGGAGTTCCCAAGCGGTCTCCCATCCAAGCACTACCCGCGCCCAACGCTGCTTGACTCCGGTGATCGGACGAGAACCGGTACATTCAGCGTGGTATGGCCGTTGCCTACTAGTACTGGTTGGATAATACTATTTAAAGAAGCACATTATTAGTAATTTTGTTTATAATTTTATGTTGTTGCTTGCTTCAATATATACTAAAAATACTTAATACTGAAGAAAGCAACAAACCGAAAACGTCTAATAAATAAATAATAAATTACTAACAACGTAATGAATATTTTATTCGCCCTATTCAAGTGCTAAGCATATTACTTACATTCCTTGTTCGATACATGACATCACTATGGCGTTAAATTTAGAATTAAATATATGCATCAAATTGATTATTAGTTATTTTTATGCTACACATTGTATCACTTTTAAAGTAGTAATTTTACTAATTAAGAAAGTAACTGCAATAACTGGAATTCAAACAGTTTCTTCAACAAAAGTGTTAGTAATTACAAACATATAAGAGCTGGGCTATATTTACAAACTGAATACGAATACTTAGTGTGAATGTGAATTAATTATTCGTGTTGTGAATTTACATTTAATCTTACAACCAACATGGCTTTATGGAAACCAGAAGAATTAGGCTTCAATTCTTCAAGCAACAAGCTGCACAAAATATTAAAAACGCACACCTGCAGCTATAAAAAAGAAAGATTGTGCACTGAACAGAAACAAAAAAAAACGAGATCTTGCTGAGAGATTTAGCACAGCAGTTGGGTATAACGACAAAACACGCCTAGAAACCATAGCAGTGCACTTCCCAGGCAGAACAACTAAAGCCATGGAACTGAGCTTTTGAGAAAAATTCTCACATGTGTACTATACCAAATATCTGATGCCACCCCAAGCAATAAAAAATACTATTACAGAGCAACGTACTACACTATCTGCACCTCAAGTATAGGCACCAACGTTTTCCACCCGGAATGCAGTTAAAGAGATCAAGTACCTACCACCAAAGCCATACCTAAAAACCACCAACATCAATGACAACCCACTACAACCGAGGTCGTGTGAAACGAATAAAGATTCTACAAGTTTGACTACAAACAACCCAACACTACAGAGATCATTAATAAATTATACAAAAACCAAAACTAGAAGTTAACCAGATTCCATGTAAGCACAAGGATTCCCAAACACCAGAACGCAATAGAAACAACCGACGCGTTATTGAGCCAAGAGTTGCAACACTATTGCAATAAAATCATTGCATTTGTCTAAGAAACACCAGTTGACAACAATGACTATTCTTGCATCAATGGTTCAGCTGAGATTACTAATTATGGGACAAACAAACAAACTAACAACACCCCTCTCTATACCTAGAATTAGCTAACAAAATAAAAACAGTTAAAGCCAAAATCAACAGATTAATCGAACTGAAATGCTATAGATAACAAGTTAAGCAAATCATTTTAAAAGTCAAGAGGCAAATGGACAAGCATCGCATGTCTGCTTGAGTTGCTTGCATGTCTTGTTGATGAATGCTTGGAGAATAAATTGAGGGAGAAAAATGAAAATTCCAAACGCGTTGTACAAACTCCTTCCACGATGTACGAGTAACAATTGTACTAATATACAAAAAGAGACCAACCGATTAAGCACAATACTACCAACTTATCGTCTTTCTCAACACTGATTATAAATTATTAACCAAAGAGCAATTGTGTCGATGAAGAGTAACACGCACCATACGCGGACTCCTACCTGACAAAGCCATCGCGCAGATGCCTAGGCTCAAGAGGAATCCACATGTAAGTACTTAGTTTGACTTTTAGAAAGCCAACGACAGCCTCAATCATCACCAGGACCTGTGTTCTTGAAGTGTCCATTCCATATCTCCGTAACCTACGAAAGCAGGAGAAGCTGAAGCGGGTACGGCACTTTGTAAACCCCGTGGAAGCAAAAGTCGAACGCGGGAAAACAGAAATAGTGAAAACAGATGATTATAATAAATTTTGCAAACTGATAGAAAGAATAGGCCTGAAAGACCATAACATAACATCGATAATAAAGAAGAGCGCCTATTCAGTATTAACTTCGACCTCCAAAATTGTGAAAGGGTATCTTGAGATCTAAATCAAAAGATTATTGCTTCCTGCAAATATTTAAACGCTATATTATCAATAAACAATCGATGAGAATAAAAAATTACTTATAGATATAATATAGTTATTATGTAAATGTAGAAGTTCTTTTCTAAATAAAAAAAAAGTTATTTTATACTTATAATTTAATGACGTATTTACGAATAAATACAAGCATAATAATGAGTGCAATGGTACAAGCTATAGGGTATAATATTTAAATGGGCTAAGCAAATTAAATGTATAATTCCAATGAATAATATAAGTAGTCAGTTAGTCAAAAGGCAACGGCACGCGGAGTTCCCAAGCGGTCTCCCATCCAAGTACTACCCGCGCCCAACGC